>VZTF01005326.1:405402-630549 GCA_013397755.1 Cnemophilus loriae | reverse complement strand
CGCCGGCGGGACGGGCGCTGGGGCCGGAGGGGATACGGGCGCTCCGGTGGCGGTGGCCGCTGCCCGGCGACTGAGCGCGCTCGGCGGAGCCGCCCTGCGCGTTACCCGGCGGCCGCACCCCCGCCGCTGGCCGCGCCGCAGCCAATCCCGCGCTGCCGCTCGGTGGCTCAAGGCGCCCCAGCCAACCAGAGGGCACATGCAAATGACACCCCGCCTCCTCTCGGCCCCACCCAGCGCAGGGTGCGCTCCCGGCGGCTGCGATCAGGCGCCCCGAGTCCC
The DNA here is from genome assembly GCA_013397755.1 of Cnemophilus loriae. Lineage (NCBI taxonomy): Eukaryota > Metazoa > Chordata > Aves > Passeriformes > Corvidae > Cnemophilus > Cnemophilus loriae. The sequence continues at coordinate 630,270 of VZTF01005326.1, read as the reverse complement.
GCGTCGCTCGTTCCCCTCGGTCTCCTCAGACCTGTCGGTCCCCTCAGACCCTTCGGACGCCTTATCTGGGGCGGCCTCTGCCGGTCCTCCAGCCCCGCCTGTCTCCGAGACCCCGCCCCGAGCGAAGCGGTCCGGAGGGGCCCGGCCCGCCCACCGCGCTTCCAAGGGGCGGTGGGCTCCGGAGTTCGTGAGGTGCAATGGGCCCGGGGTCAGTGAGGCACCGTGGGTCCGGGTCGGTGAGCTGGGGGGGGCGGCAGCTGGGCGGGCGGAACGCGCCCTGCGATCCGCAGGTGGGAAAGGAAGGGATCTGGGATCTGCCAGGCACGGCGGGGCAGCGGGAGGCGGCACCGCTCCCCCGGCCCATGCGGGCCGTGGGAGGTGCGGGTTTAGCAATCACCCCGATTATCCACGGCTCAAAGGAATCCACTGCGCCAGCGTGTGCAAGCGTTCGTATTACATGATCTTCTCTGCTTAATACTCCTGAAAATTAAAGAGAAGAAAATTCATGATGATAATAACACTAGGCTTATAACGGGAAGATTGTATAATAATCTGCTTTCAGCTTGCAGTTTCAATCTGCAAACAATTCTGGGTTCGTGTTCTACCAACATTTTACAGAAAGAAGTTCAAGCAAAGCAGCTAAATGCCATCTGAAGTCTAGAACAGCATCATCTACCAGCTGACTGATGCATCAAAACCAAGTGTCAGGTACTGGTGGACTTTTGGAGGTCTCATAATCTTTAAGAATCTCAAGACTTCATGCTTTCAGCTCTGCAGGCTCATTTTCCTAAAACAATAGGTCAGATATTTTTGTGCAGTGCTGCATTGCAGGCCAGAGATAAGCTCTAAATGATTTTCTGCTCAAGTCCTCTTAAATGTATCTGAACATTTCCAGGTAAAGTTTAGCTCCCTGTAAGACGGGCATGTTTCCTCTAAAATTTGTAAGAGGAACTGGCATTTGTATGTGACTCTGTCACTACAAATCCCAGAGTTTCCCTGAGGCTCACCCTGCAACGCTGTTAGAGATTGAGTAGCTCAGAAGGGAATTCACAACAATTACCTTGCCCAGCAGGGAGCTCCCCAGAGCTCGACTATGAAAATAAAACAGAGAACAGCACATCTGAAATCCTCCAGGATTTAATTGCCTCACTCAGGACTACAGAAATCCTCTTTAGCTACCTGCATGCAGCGTTACATCGTAACAATGAGATGTTACAACATCTCAAAAGAGTCCGAGAGAAGTTCATGCTTTCCAAATACACCTAGGAGAGGTTATGTTGTGAGACCTTTTATTTATAGAAAGTACTGCCATGAAGAGAGCAGAATTCAAGCTCTTTTTCAATCTGAGGGGTCTTGAAGCTGTAGTTCTAAGTGAGCACCACAAGCACTGGGCCATGTTTCCAGTTTTCCCACTTCTAAGTTACCTCTCTAGCCACTTCTGTCTTGTTGGGCCATTCAGCTTCATCCATTCACCATTTCAATGAGCAGAGCAGAGAGTGTCCTAATCTAAATCCTGCCTATCTTTAAGGTGTTTCCCATTATTTAGGGAAAAGGAAGGTGTGAGATTGAATCCGTTGCAGTTCCCAGGGAAGGAAGAAGCTGAAAAGAGATGAAACCACATCTCACACTTCCTAGAAGAGTCTTCTTTCATTAAAAATGTGATTGTGACTCCTGTAATTTTTCCATTCTCTTCTAAAGGAAAGGCCCAGCTCTGCTGTATTTTGTATTCTCTTCATGTGTGCTCTCATGCTTTTTACTCAGACCTTAAGTGTGGGAGAGTACCATTTCTTAATGCATGTTTTAGAAAATGGACACCGAGGTGTTTAGAGGGGGACATTTCTGGACATCTACAGAAATCTGACAGAGCCAGGCAGGCAAGCAGGGCATTTTCAGAACATTATCACATCAATACGTTTTTCAAGGCTAAGCTCAGTTTTGCTGGTAGACATCAACTCTGTTTAAAAATGTTATTTTAATCCCTAAACTGTCACTAGAAGGCTGTTCCTGAACCACATTTCCCGAATAGTCAGGAGGAATATTATTTCCCCCGTGAAATGGCCAGTTCATAACTATCTGCTCCTTTGCTTTGTGTCCTCTGACATTAATATCTCCTATGTAACACTGACAATGTTAAGAGTGCTGAGCTTTATTCCCTGTATCCCCCATTCTCTGACACTTGGGGAGCTGAGCTCCTCTGACTTCCTCTCATGACACAGGTGCTACAAATGCTCCCCAACCAGTAAAGTGACGGGTCCTTCAGATGGGGCTTCTCTAGAGCTCTACACAGTCCTTGCTAGGGAAGCTGAATCACAGATTCTGAGTACTTGTACTATGATGAACTGGTAAATCCAGGTCCCTCCCTATCTCAACTTACATCAGTGTTTTTAAATGTATTGCAATTCCCCCAGTACACGATACCAAATTTGTTTCCAACGCTGGACTCCCCTTCCCACATATGCCCAGCCTTTTTCAGTATCTGTGTCTTCTTGGGCTGCTTCTAACAGATAGGGCAATTTCTCAACTACATCAGCTCTAGCTTAGCAAATAACATCTCTTGCAAAAAAAAAAAACCAACAAACAAAGAAAAAAATTTAAGCTGAAGTACATAAAGACAGGATGGATCCCATCCAAAAAATGTGATACAGCTTTGTCACAAGTATTACCAACTCTACTGCAATTGTACAAGATGCAGTTTTGATATTTATATCAAGTTTGTATCAAGTTTTTGATCAAGTTTATAGTTTATATCAAGTATTGTTGACAAGTATCAAGTCCTGTTTGTATCAAGTCCTGTTTTTATCAAGTATCACTCCATGTACTATATGCTGCAATCTGTGTTGCAGACACATCTTAAATCTTACTGAATCAAGTCCATAATAATTTCCCCATAATTCCAGGAATATGAAGTAAGGCCTGAAAGGCCTTGTAAGGAAAATCAAATATATTTCAGTGGGGTTATAATCTGCCAGGAAATTTGCATGCAGCTTGCAAACTTCTGTAAGCAGACATTGACCCAACCCAATGCCTGGCACATAAACTCAACAGACACACCTTCTGTCTGTCGTTTAACCACTCTTCATCCTTTCCATTTAGCAGCTATGTTAATTATGATACAGGCGTGCCATTTTCCTAAGATGTGGACTAAATAAAATCTTTTGTGCAGAAAGAGATAAACTGATAGTGCACTTGTAAGGTGCCTTTAACTCCTTAGAAGAAAATTATCATTTAAGTACTTGCAGGTAGCTGAAAGCACATAATTTATAGGAAAAGGAACCACATAGGATGAAGCACCAGCAGGAGGTGACAAGCAGTACTGGGCAGGTGACAAATTATCAGGTCTGAGGTCTTGGACAGCTGTGTAAATCTGATGACAATTTCTGTCATCAGACAAAGAAGAAGGTCCAAGAAGTTATTGCTAAGCTGTGCTTGGAAACAGCAAATGTTTGTCATGATTTTTTTTTCTTTTTTTTTTACTTTCAGGGATTCATTAGTAAAGCATTTAAAAGGAGATTGATGTATCACAATAGCCTTTTCCATGGGGGAGGTGGAAAGGGATATAGTAGTGAAGTTGGCCCAGCAAGTCTAGTTTCAAAGTTGGAGGGGAAGTCTGATTTACTGAGTGCTAAGCCAGATCTACAGCCTAGAACTTCTCCAGAAGGATAAAAAAGTACCTGCTAGAATTTCTAGAATTTCTGGAGCCCAGGACACTTGCCAGTGCAGTCTGTCATGTGTGTGTGTCCTTGTCTAGTGACCTTGTCAAGTGATCATCTACCTAATCTAAAAACATGAAAGCCTCATCTCTGCCTGACACCTTTCTGGGAATGCTCTGCTGTGAAAGTTTTCTGCAAAAACACAAAGCATTTGTTGGCAAAATTTAGGTGCCTTTGGTGAGTAATGCAGCCTTGGCTCATGATGGAAAGCCTTGCTCTCCTCTGCCTAAAAGGATCCAAAGAGCAAAACCAAGTGATTTCTTTACACTACCTTTGAGATCTCTTATGTGGGATGATGCAAGTTTACTCCTCTTGTTTCAGTGCATGCAGGGGAGAAAGAATATGAGCTATGCTGTCTTTGTTATTCAAGTAACTTCTGTTTATGTTACTCTGAAGGTGCTAATTTGTCATAGAAATTATAATCAATAACAGATATTAATTCTATTCCTTTTATGGGATCATCCTACCAGGGCTGGATACAATAAGGGAAATTCTACTGGATCAATTGCCAGAAGACTGCTAAACAGCTTTTCCTCTTTAAAATGCATGAGGAACCACAGGGCAGGAATGGAGAAGTGTTGAGTTTCAGAGGGAGGTAAGCTGAGGACAAATACAGACCATAACCTGGACAAGGAATTCATTACATTCCTGGTGCCAAGGCCCCACATGCATGCTCAGCACTGGCAGGGCTATACACTGGGGATCAGGGACAAAGAAAAGACATTGAAATTGTCCTGCCAAGGTAAGTTCCAATGGCTTTTAGTCTGTTTGCAACATCAACTGAAATCCCCTCACTACACTCTGTTGTAAACCTCACAGAGAAACTTTCCTGTTCCATTATTGGCTTCCAGTTCTGTTCAAACCATATGGACCAGCAAAGACTCAGGCACTTGGTGGAGATTTTTTCTTCTTTGCATGTCCTATGGCCCATTAAGCTTGCAAAGGTCTCAGGTTAACTACTCTCAGGTTACTTTGGCAAGAGGTTGTTTTAGTGAAAACTGCTGACCTGTTTTTCCCTTGGGCCTGATCTTCTAACATTTGAGTAAGGATGTGGGGGTTCGGGTTAAGCTTCTGGTCACTAAAGCATTATTGTTGTATATAGTAAAGCTGTAGAAACTTGAGAGTATGAGCTCAAAAATTGGTTTGTACATATCTGATACAGTAGATCGTGACAGTTTGAGCAGTTTTAGTGCAGCTTCCAAACTTCACAGCATAACCCTTTGAACTACGCTAAGAGGTCTTTTCTCTGACTTGCAGTTGTGACTGTGAACTAACAGACTCCACTCTGTTATCAGCTATGAAGATGTGTATGAAAAGGGCAATACAAAACCTAAAACCAGACAGATAAAGCAACCTCTGGTATTTTCCATAGGCTTCTGCCATGATCTTTTCCAAAGGAAAAGAAAATCAAAAATCAAGCATCCATTTCACATACCTTTTGCTGGGATCCAACACTAAGTCATTCTGTAGAGGCAGAGCTCTGTGCTCTCTGTGGCTGAAGCATGGGGGTTGTATGTCTAGCTTTTGAAAAAATCTCTTTACAGGTCCTGTTTCAAGCTGTGTGCTCTTGCAAAACTGGGATCTTCATTTTGGAAGCTGTATGGGAAGTACATTCTCTGGTTGCTTTGTCTTTAGTACTTATTGTGCTACTACCTGGCTTGTAGTTTACTTGTGGAAACCATTTTGTGACTATTGCTGAACCTTAAAATATAGGGGAGGTTCTCAAATCTAGGTGTATCCCATGCCCTAAAAATTCTGGCTGTTGAAATGGAAATTCTGCTGCCAGCCCTTTCTTCCTCTGGGTGATGTGGGAGGGAGAAATGTGGTAAAGCAAATTTAGAAAAGATAATACAAAGGATGTGTTAACTAAAAAAACCATACAGAGCACATATGCCTTTGGCCAACTTGTTTGCAAACAGGTGTCTCTCAAGAACATGCTGTGACAGCAGGCAGAGAAGAGCACCATGCAAGGGGCACATGCTGGGCATCACTCTGCTGCTGGCCAGGGTCTGCTTAATTGCAGTGCACGTAACACATTCACTGATCAGCAAGAGCTTCCACCTCATGCTAAAGGACTGACAACAGTGACCCTGTACTGGCACCTGGACTTGCTTTGTCAGTTTATTGGAAAAAGCCTCCAGCACTCAGCACATTTTCATATCCGAGGGTGGCTGGAAACCAGTGTAACTGGTTCAGGTAGGAGAAGCAAAGAATTTTCGTATCTTGAATTCCTTGGTGTGAGCTGTGTTTTTCTTTCTCAAAGTCAAACAGAAAAGTCTTGAGAGTTTAAATTTGCTTCTCAGGTCTGATATCAAAAGCCATTGCCTTTGCTCTTCATAATTTCAAAACTATTGCATGGAACAAATGGCCTAGAACTATTTCACATGAACATGGTCCAAATACTGTTTCACAGGAACATGGTCCATTTTTTTTTTATATTTTCACTTTATTTTTTCTTTCATAACTTTGCGGCCTGGTATGTATGTTGCAACAGTTTATTGCAAAAGATTCCATGCAGCTTTATACATCCTGCTAATGAGATACAGCAATGACCATGCCCAGTGCTAACTTGCAACCTTGGTTTGTTTTTTATTAATTACTTTTGAATGATATGGGTTTTTTTTATGGCAGAAAACTAAGAAAAAAGAGAATGGCTAACAAACTGGATGGGGAGGAAGTTCAGATAGCCTCCAGAGTTAGATTCTTCAAAGCTTGCAGAGTAGAAGCACCTTTTCTGTTGTATGAAGACAACCATTTTCTCTCTGAAGCTATGTCACTTCTACCTTAGCTATATCATTATTTTTAATTACAATTATAAATGCTACTGTACCTAAAAACTTCTAGGTGGCAAACAATGTTACACCTCTGAGATCTAATATCTTCTCATAACAAGGTCTAATAATAAGCTCCTTTTAACAGCTGCTGAGATTCTCAGCAAAGTCTCTTCCTTGGTCTTGGCCTAAGAAAAGGCTTCAAACCTGTAGTTGCTCTAAAGACTAGGTATTTGTCTTCCCAACTCGAAGACCAATAACATTTAGGGAATTATTCTAGATATAGATATGTATGTAAGGAACACTTGCTCTGGTAGAGATGCATTTGAATCTTGTCTTGCACATAGTAATCCATTAGCCAGGAAATATACATGGTTATTTCATATTGACCTCCTTTCAGAGATTCCCATTCTGCAGAGAAACAGCTGGTCCTTCATTCAGCACCCCTGAGAGATGGAAGCTCATGAGAACAGTATGAAAATAACGTTTGTAATAAAAGGAAATGATTGTTTGTGTAAACAGAGACCAATAAGCCACTTAGCATGCATTAGCACCTTCTTAACATTTGAAAATGTGTTAAGAAATTCTAGAGAGGAGATTATGGAGCTGAACATAGATGAAGATGTTGTCAACAGAGTGTGTGGGTGGGATGTAAACATTCGGGCTGTGCATAAATATAGGCCTTTGTTAGAGCACTCCTGGTTCTCTTGATTCTTTAAATAACAGTGATTTGAAATTCCTGGGTTTTTTTCCTTCTAGTTGGAGAAAGGAAGGAAGATGTACGACGCCAGTTGCACCTTGCAGATGGCCAAACCAAGCCACAGGCTGGGTGACAGAACCACGCAACGCCAGCGCAAAAGGGACAGAGACTTCGCAAGTGCCACAGAAAGTTGCTCAAAGGACTTCATGGAGTTTGCCTCAGAAAGCAAAAAATTCTAGTGAGCTTTTGGGCAACAATACCAACCTGTGCAGTCAGTGCCAGCCCTCTGCCACCCTTGGCTGGGTTCATATGAGCATCAGTGCACAGTGGGCTGGGTGGAGGAACTGCAGTGCCAGGAAATAACTTTTTTCCCCTCTGTTTCCCTCTGTGTTTGTCTACTTAAAGCATTCTGCTGCTGAACAGCGAACCACCCGTGGCGGCCTCAGCATGGAAAAGCTTCCTTAGGGCTTATGTAAGCCAGGTTACCTGGGGAAAGTCATTCCCTGGCACGTAGCAGAGGGGAGCTGAGGTAGGAGGGGAAGCAGGCTCAGCAGGAGTGATGTCCCTGTGTGCTGCATAGCATTTAGGGACCTTTCTGCTCACTCATCTGTACTACAGTTTTGAGGGACTTAGTGAAAGGTACCCTTGTGTTGTGAAGGTGTTGGACAACTGGCCCCTGCCCATTGTGGCCCATCACACTAAATTCCTTCTGTAGCCACCAGGCTTCCTAAAAATTGGGAGAGAAGAAAGAAGAGACAATTTAGGAAGTCTGCCTTTTCCCTAAAAGTCTCCAAAGTTTCTGTTTGTGGAGCTGGAAGTTTGGAGCAGCTGTGCCAGAACACAGTTTGAGGAGAATGGCTAAAGTCATTAGAGCTGGCTACGGTTCACCACTGTGTTCCAGGAGTTGTCCTAAGTGACCTTTCTCAGCCTGGACCTGTTTTAATCATTGAATTGTAGCACAAGAAGGAGGATTTGGGGAAGGCTCTTTGTCTTGTAGCTGTGCTTTAAGAGGAATAGAGAGCTTTTTGTCTTTCTTTGCAGAGGAAGGATGTTATTTAAGGCCATTGAGGAAGACATGTAAGCTGTGCATCTCTCATTGGGTCAAAGTAAACATCTGTTCTCCTCATCCTCCTGTGAGTTATCTTAGGCAGCCACCTGTGCAAGGCCCTGGCTGCTGTGAATAGCATTTTGAAGAATGCACCATTCTTCCCAAACGTTGCACAGGAAATTTAGACACAGCCTTAACACTAAGTAAACTTTAACCCAAGGGATCAAGTGTTTCGAGAGAGCTGATGAAATGGTGAAGGCAACAATACCCAACTCCTTTGGTTGGTCTAATTTTCACCTAGATTGGTTTCATTTTCATGTAGATATGATCCAATTTTTTAGTAGGCAAATGATCAATACAGAAACCAAGATCTTGTTAAACTCCCCACTTAACCAGGAATCCTGACAAGTTTAAGGAGGATGTGAGGGCTCTGCAGAGGGATCTGGACAGGCTGGATCCATGGACTGAGGGCAGTGGTCTGAGATTCCACAAGGCCAAGTGCTGGGTTCTGCCCTTGGGTCGCACTAACCCCCTGCAGCTCCAGGCTGGGGCAGAGGGGCTGGAAAGCTGGGAAAGGCCCTGGGTGTGCTGGGGACAGTGGCTGGACACGAGCCCAGGTGTGCCCAGGTGGGCAAGAGGCCAATGGCACCTGGGCTGTGCCAGCCATGGTGTGGCAGCAGGGCCAGGACAGTGACTGTCCCTCATGCTGGGCTCTGCTGAGGCCACATCTCAGATCCAGGGATCAGTTCTGGTGAACCTCATGGCAAGAAAGACATTGAGGGGCTGGAGCGTGTCCAGAGAAGGGAACGGAGCTGGGGAAGGGTCTGGAGCACCAGGAGCAGCTGCGGGAGCTGGGGGCGCTCAGCCTGGAGAAAAGGAGGCTCAGGGGGGACCTTCTGGCTCTGCACAACTCCCTGACAGGAGGGGACAGCTGGGGGGAGTCAGGCTCTGGTCCCAGGGAACAAGGGACAGCACAAGAGGAAACGGCCTCAAGCTGTGCCAAGGGAGTTTCAGGTTGGACCTCAGGAGGAATTTCTTCCTGGAAAGGGTGCTCAGGCATTGGAAGGGGCTGCCCAGGGAGGTGGTTACATCCCCATCCCCATCCAAGGAAAGACTGGACATGCTACTCAGTGCTCTGGGCTGTGTGACAAGGTGGGAATTAGTCACAGGTTGGACTTGATGATCTTGGAGGTCTTTACCAACCTCAGTAATTCTGTCATTTACAATCAGCAAGAAAGTTTCTGTGGACTCCCCATGTCACCAGTTGTTGAAATGCCATTATAAATCAACAAGTCCCTATCTACTGGTATTAGAATTTAAAAATAATTGCCAGGTCCTGATCTTCAATTGCTGCAAATCATTGTATTCAATTTTCAAATGTGCTGGCCAGTTTGCGTTTAGTTTTAGAAACCAGTAAGCTTTTCTGCTTGAATAATACTTTTATTTTGAGTGGTTCCCTTTACTTCAGTGATGTTTTCCAGTGAGAAAAACAGTATAAAATTTGTACCAGAAATTGTACAGGAGTCCTGATATCTTTCCCAGCTCTGCTCTGCTGGAGGACCAAAGACTTTTTCACTTCCTGATACTTTATATTTCATCCCTTTTGTCTCTTGTCCCACTCTTGATTGCCCTGTTCTTTCCTCCTCTGCTTCTATGTTTGCATGCTCCCTGTTTTCCCTTCCTTCTCCTGCCACTTGTCTGATTTTAGACTTAGCCAACACAATTAGCTAACTTCAGAAAGACAAAAGTGAACAGTTTGCTAGGTTAGAAGGCTGAATTGGAGCAGGTAAGCAGGTACCAGAGGGAGGCTCTGCCTCCTTGGCATGAGCTTGTGGGTTGGTTCTGTCTGTAGGCTTACAGTGGGGTCAGTGGAGGCTGCGGGGGCTGAGGCACATTTCCAAACATTTTGTGACTTGTGGGCAGCCCCTGCTTCCCTCTCCTGGGTGTGCAAGGGAGAGGGCACAGCACCGTGCCAGCTAAAGCTGGTTAGTGGGTCAGGGAGCTGGCTCTGGCATGGGGAAGGGACTGACCTTCACCTCTGCCATTCCCCAAAAAACACGCCATGGGAACCAGACTGCTGCTGTGCATGTTCTTTCAGAAGTCCAGAGCCTTTTGCAGTTTCTGTCCGTGCGGTGACAAGAGTGACCAAGGGGTGGGGGCTTTTTGGCCTGTCCTTTCTCACCCACCCAGTCTGCTCTCTGTATACCCCAGGCAGATGTCTCTGATGTGCTCCTGATGCCTGTACGTGTGCCTTCTGAGAAATGCTGCTGAGGACCACGCTAGTTACACTTTTAACCATCTTAAATTGTGTACAAAACAGTAATTGTCATCTTCTCAGGCCTTAAGTCCTTGTCCACACTGGAAAGGCACAAAGTAATTTTCTCTCCTTCCCTAATCCATTCTAATTTACAAATCTAGGCCACCGTGTCACACTACTTCCCTTTACTCCCCATTCTCCTCACTTCTTTCCCAGCTGCTGAATGTTGGCTTGCTGTAAGGAATTTGGCTGTGGCACGATGTCAGTTACGTTGTGAAACAGCCAGACTCTGATCCTAATTCCTGGCTGGTTAATTCAGAGAAACTCCTAACTTCACCTTTACCCACAGTGATAGATCTGTCCTGACCTGTCATGTGAAATGAATAATACTCCAAATATAGGAGTAAATACCATGTCCTTTCCCTAACTAAATACTGACTTTGGTGAACCCAAGAAACAAGATTTGTTTGCTTCAGTCCATTTCAAAAGCAAAGCATGAAGTTTCATCTCACTGAACAAGATCTGAAAAAGAAAACTCCCTAATCCGATTCACCCCTTTTGCAGAGAACACTGTCACTGTTTGGAAGCCCACTGCCCACTGATTTCCACTGAGCCCTCCCGAATGTGCACACCCCCAGACAAAGAGCAGTCCCTGTTACTTTTAACTGAACTGTGCTCCTGGTTTCAGCAAAAAATGATGTTCTGACTGCCAGCAGATCAACCACTTCTTTGCCACCTCAGAAAGGGGATAATATGTGTCCTGCTGCACGAGAGATGAGACTAATACTGATTATTCCCAGGATTCACAGCAACGTCACAGGAAGCTCATGAAGACAGCAGTACGTGCAGGCAGAGGATTCACTCTCCTGTAGCAAGTTCTTAGTTTTTATTCTCCAAACTCAAGAAATAGGCATTTTCCTAGCACAGCTGAAGTGTTCCATCATCTCTGGATCGTCTGTGGAAGGGAGGAGATAATTTACACTAATTCAGAAGAAACACAACTGCTTTACTGCCCTCCCCCCTCAACGCTAGGCATGCAGAGTATAAGTGAAGATTAACTGGGAGACTAGGAGGAAGAAAGAATACAGGTAGTTGAGATAAGCAATCTTATCTTTAGATGACCTCTTTTAATCTTATTTGTTGCCAAGATCAGCATAAGCCCAAGTTCCGCATATTCAGAAAAGAAAAAAGCAACACACTTAGTAGTGTTAATCTTTATTTTGCATTAAATTTGCCAAGCAGATCTAGAAGCTTGGCATGATTTCCTGGGGGCATTTCAAAGTTCAGCTAAATAATCATGCCTTATAGACAGGAACTTTCAGTGTATCATCAGGATAAACTGTTTCTCTAGCATAATTTAAGGCACATATTTTGATATTTCTCTACTCACAGACTTCCATGTGGCTTTGCCTACCTCCATCATACCACAAAAAATAATACACAGATATATACATATATATATATACATTGGTACTCAGAAAAAGGCTGAAAAATATAAGCAGACACCAAGGTTAGAAAAGTGTAATGCATAATGTAAAGCATAAATGTGTCTATGCAGGTAAACCATTGATGCTAAGTTTGTGATAAAATAAAACCTCAGTTTGTAAACACCTATGATGCAGTAAAAGATCTAAAAGTGTCTTTTGGTGCTTATGTTGTTAGTTGTTCTGTATATATATGCTTATGGTTGCATTTCACATCTCATGGTTACAGAGGCTGAGGTATGTTTAGTAACATAAATGAGATTACAATAGGGAACAAATGAACTGAAGCTTCCCCTTTCTATTTGCTAACCAGACATGAGGAGAGGTTATTTCTTAAGGAGGTCCTGGACAGCTGTGTGCTGTGAAGTCCTTGAATGCCCCCCTTTTCCGTGCCTTCCCTCGAACGCCTTGCCCTTTTCCTTTGCTCTTAGCCTTTGTAGGCAGCAGACTCCTTGCCCTGTTGCTTCAACACCAGGCAGCCCTCCAGCCTTCCTCCAGCACATGTTGCAGCTCTGTCCCCATTAATCTGGCCAAAAGGCTTTCCAAAGTGGAAACATTGATAATCACAGGACTTTCTCCTGTTGTCAGGGGCAAGCAATCCATTATCTTCATGGAAAATATCTGTTAGCAGTGGGTAAGTTGTGAAAGCAACAATACCCCAAGGGTTGTCTGACCCATGAAAAATTAAAAATCCAGAAAAGTACTTTGCATAGATGCCTTCTTAAAGAGGCATTAAGAGGTTTATTGAGTTTACAGCTGAAAATATTTTCATGTAGGTAACCATTGATGGGTCAAAAAGATTAGTTATAATTCTATAATTCTTTCAAGGAGTATGTAAAGGCAAATCACTCCTCCTGGATCAGTTTCTAAATTGGTGGGGTAGGGGTGTAACTAGTTTGAAAGAGTCTTTAGATAAGTCTGAAGTTACCAGTCACTTTGTAAAACACAATTTCATATAATCTGCATTCAAAACCAATGTCCCACAGAAAGAGCATGTGGGGATTTTTCCCCTTAGTTTTATGAAAAGGTCCCCCTGTTAATCTCTCACTGATGAATTCTAGAAGTATAAGAGGTCTAATGTGACCTATTATACAAACCCTTCCCACCACATATCCCAGACAGCTCACAAACACTTTATTCATCCTCAGTTGCAGAGGCCTCAATCTCCTCTCACAGCCCAAGACCTCAAAAAGCCTTTCAAAATGCAACCAACACTGATAAAATATTCTTTCAACTCCCAGTCCTATGAATTGGCTGTGATATCCCCTATTGAGGGGATGAATCCGTTCCCTTCCTTGCTATCTATTGTATTGACAGCTTTAGTTAATCCAGAACTTCAGTCTCAGTCTTCTGCTTAAACCTACAACATAATTCCTTTTCCCATCCTGAGAAATCAAACCAGACCAAAGCTGTCCTTAAAATTTACCAAATCTCTTGACTGACTCCACAACACACTGCTCCCTAATAAACCCAGGAAAATTGTTCAGTATTCCCATCCTGGTCACCATGTACTACTAATTAAGTATTAGATTATATAATCCTTTTATTTTCCCAGAATGGAATGGACATGAAGTTGTCTCCAAGAAAACAGATTTCTGTGAGTTTCCCTGTGCTGTGGCCCATCAGCAGGGCACAGAGTCTACGCTGAAGAAACAGTGCCCTGCAGTTCCAACAGGGACCAGTTCTATGAGGGAATGTTCCTAATACAGATATTTTTCTGCTTTTCTTAAACCTTGTTCTGTATAAATTCGGTATTTCATCCACTGATATGCTGCCTAGCAGAAGCCTGACTCCCTAATAGAAAATCATTCTCATCTTTGCCCTTGCTGTCAACACTTTTTGTTTCTTCCTCCCAATAAAACCTCTGAGCTGACAGGAGACTGCAGCTTATCCTCTGTCATCATGGTCTGTTTTGTGACATGGATGAGGAGCCATAGGAGCAGCCAAAACAACACAACTGAGAAGCTGGCACAGAAGCAAATTAGCAAGAATGAACAATTGAGGTTGGGGCAAAGAAGGGGATGGGGAGATAACTGACCAATAGAAAGTGTGGTGGAACGGCCATCTGAAACTGTTCTTTAGCTTTTTATGGGATCTGGGATATGTGCTGTCACTGCTTTAGAACAGAAATGGTTAAAATTTAAGGTACACGAAATATCTGCTTTAATTGAGATTATGAGAGTCCTAATTCTGTTGAAAAATTTTGTCTTTTGTTAAAAAAAACATTCCTGATGTCAAGTAAGTTTGATTAATTTGTAGTTTCCTGGAATGACAAAGTAAGGTACATCTTCAAAGGAATGCTGCAAAGCAGCAACCAATGCAACCAAGCTTGTTAAATGTACATTTCACAATTAGAAAAGGGTACAATATAGAAAAATACTGTATAAAATTACTTTTTAATCTTGAAACATCTCTTAAAAATACCAGAAAACAGGCTATAGAGCAGAATATTGCATTCAATAATGTAATTTTCATGAGTTCTTTGAGGTGTATATCTCAAGCATATTTGAATCTGCAAGTACAATCTACATACTAATTAAAAAATCCTTGCTGTAGCTCATGAGATCCAGTTAAAATCTCAGAACATTGTTTGACTTATAGTCCATCTTCTGCATTTTGATAGTTTGATTTTTCTATGTAACAGCAGATTCAAAGGACCACAGAATGTTACCTCTGTATTCATTATTATTAGTGCAACATCAAAACATAGCTTCAATTTTCTCATTCTCTTTTGCCTTCCTTTACAGAGAAGGAACAAAAAGCAGACTAAGTCCTAAGTGCTCCCCCAGTTTGTGCAAAACACAAGGAATTACATGCACAAACAGATATTTTTTGCTTGAGGCTTTGCACTTAAAACTAAGATTTGTCATGATCTAATGGGCAATATCTCACTAGACATTTACAGGAGGAAAAACATACTGCTCAAGTATTTAGCTGACATAAATTGTCATAGAGCAAAAAGTGGATGGTGTTATAGTATTTACAATTAAAATATGACAAGTAGTCCACTAAATTTTGTTTTGCTTTATCCTATAGTTTTTTCCCTTTGTGATGCCAACAGCAGCAGCAATCTGGAAAGCAGGTTTAGAACAGATTAATGCAGTCCTATTCCCAACAGAGGATTTACATTCTCAGTAGCTGGAAGGCACATACACAGGCAATGTGGGTGCTGGTTTCTCAATTCCAAAGTCAGACCTATTAAGCCAAATTGTCCCAGCTTATTCATCTTGTTCTAGCTTCATTTACATGTAACAGCATGGAATGTAATGCTGGTATTAATCAAGAGAAATCACCAGGTGTAAGAGAACTAGAAATAGACTTAGTTTGTTGGGCAAGAAGGAACACTCCCTTTCAGGTCAAATTTTCAAAATTTGGCAGGCTGAATTTCTTGCTAAATTCCAACAGTCCCATTTGACATGTGCCTGGCTTTTATAAATGCAACAGTCTATTTAAAGGATAGTTTAAGCAAGAGTTACAAAAGCTGGATCATGCAGCACCCAGAACGAGGGAGGGAAACAGACTCTCTTTTATAGTCAAAGTGCCGCTCTTTCTTCTGTTTATTTGCTTTCTGATTGCATATGTTATTTACTTAGGCTACGAGGTCTCCTTTTTAATCAAATCCATTCAAATCCATATTTAAACCCAAGCCTACTTCATCCCTGTGACAGATAGATGGAAAGCAATGCAGTTTATGCTCAATGTGTCCCTAGTACTGAGGGATGGCCTCTGGTAGTCGCGGCTGTAGCTCTCCATTGGAAACCACCCTCTTGACAGAGAAAGAAGCGTCTGAAGTTGCATCAGTCACTGCAGTTTCAGTGTGTGGATGCAAATTGCACCATGTGAAATTGCAGTGTAAGAAACTGTACACTTCTTTTTAATTGCCAGGAGCCATTTGCTACTCTTTCCCATCCCTTGGAAATGATAGTTCTTTCTTCAGGTAAAGGTCATATCAGGAAGGAGTAAACAGTTACTCTGGTCAAAGATAGTGCTCCATTTGAAAACTAAATTAGACAAGAATAATGCAGGCTGCTTATTCACAGTAGTGAACACAGAGTGGTGCTTTGGAGAACCTCATGGTTTCAGTGCCATTTGCACTGTAAATACTTAAGCAGCTCAGTAAACATTCTTGTTTTTTGAATATAAGGCCCTCCGTTATGAACAAGAAGTGAAGCTGAATAATGGATTTGGGTGTATGTGTGCAAGGCAGAGCAGATGTACCCAAAGCATGCTTCCTGCCCAAATGAGTCACTACAGCTGAAGTCTTTACAGGCCTTGTTGCAAAGGAAAGCCTTGCCTTCAGCAGCAATCCAGAACATCACAGAATCATAGAACCACTTGGATTGGAAGGGATCTTTTAAAGGTCATCTTCAAATGACCCTGCAATGAGCAGGGACATCTTCAACTATATCAGGCTGCTCAGAGTCCCATGTTTCCAGGGATGGGGCATCCATCACCTTTCTGAGAGCATAGTAGGTAGGAAGTTAATGCGTAAACAATGCATAGGGACAATAATGTGTATTAGATGAGTTAAATTCACACTGATACATGTGAAGAACCTTCAGCTTGTACTCACACTCAGCTCATACTCATACTCAGCTTGAGCTTCTGAGCAAAACCAAGGTCAAGCTGTACTTTGGAAGACTATAGCTGAGCAAGAAAATAGGTCAGGACTTGAACAATTCCACTGCTGTTAAAGTTTAGAGAGTGTCCCTGTGCATTTTCCTTTTCCTAGTGACTGTTTCAAAAATGACAACAGAGCTGTTGTGAAGCATAAGATGCATGGCACACCAGTGCCAGCTGTACCTCACTACCTAATGGCAATGTGAACCTTCCAACAACAATGTGAAAAGTTAAGGTGCTCTGGCTTGGCATTTAGAGACTGATAGAACAAATTTCTCCATACCATGCTAGCTTTAATAACTGAGATTGAGAAACACTGTTCTGTTTCTCTGGTTCTGACAGATCCGAAGTGCATAAGATGCATGGAGTTGCTTTTGCAATTGAAGTAAACCCCTCTCCACATGATCTATCTCCACAAGGAAAGTGGAGAAACTCCTCCTCCCACAGCCTTTTAGAACACACAGCACTGATTTAACTACTGGCTTGGAGCTAAGTTGACCAGGAGGCTTTTATCTGTACTAACAGCAGCTGAAAGTCTCATGTTCATGTGCACATAGCTCCTATAGGACTAGCTTCTGGCTTACTTCATGTTGATTTCTCGTATGCTTCCAAAGAAATCTCCTTTGCTACCCACTTCAAAGCATTGGCAAAGATTCAGTGGGAGCTGAATCCTTCCTATCTGCTATTTGATATTTTGCTTAATAGAACATCTTCAATTATGTGTAGCAGACCTTCGGTTATAACCTGAGCTGTATTTGTTATAAGTACTCAGTGCAATTCAAGACAGTTCAAAAAACTCCCTACTGTGGTTTTTTTAAGAAGAACTAGGAGAATGAAAGCCACAAATTTAATAAAAAAGCATTACCTGTACGGCCTAGAGCTGGGTACTAAATCCCAGGATGATCACAACCGTATCACTAAGCCAGCCAATGACCCCAGCACTCTGCCCAGCACCAGGGCAAAGAAGCCAAAGACTCCTGGGCTGCACTTCTGAATTTTCCCTACTCCAGGTCCCAAAATTTTCTAGTACACAGCTTCCACAGGAAGCATGGGGAGTGGGGAGCCTTCACTCTCACCCAAGCCCACCACTAAACCACGTCCATAAGCACATCTACATGTTTTTTAAAAAGACTCCAAGACACTAAGATATTCACTACATTTTAGAAGTACAGAAAGAGAAGGTGTAAGAACTTAAGTGGAAACGACAAGTAAACTAGAGCAAAACTGGAATTAGAAACTAAGACTTTTATTTCCCATCCACACACCTAAACTTCAGAATAATATTCTCTCTCCTGGAGTATATCAGATTTGTCTTGGTCCTCTTTTTAGAGACTAACTTTACATCTCTAATTCCCATGCTCAGTCCCATGGAAACAAATGAGAAAAGACTCAGGATTGAGCATTTAAATTGCAGTCTTACGGTTTTGTAGCCTTTTTTTTTTTGTTAACCCAGCACCTGTGCTCTCTTAGCACTCGGTACTTAAACTGTGATTATAAAAGCAATTAGAAATAATCACAGGTACCTATATTCCAAAGGCTCCAAATTATATTTGGCAAACTGAAGTTATAATGTATGGTGTAAGAAAAACATACATAATTTGGCAGCCTAATTAATGAGTCTGCGTAAGATAAGTCATGTTACACCTGAACATATGACATACTCTTGAAAGACTGTGACCTCTCTTCTCCTTGTGGGTCCACCCACAGGAGATGACTAGAGCCTTTAGCAGAAGACACATTACATCTGAGCTATTTTCGGGTGCTTTCAGCTGATGATGCATCCAGAATAATCATGATACTACCACATGCCAGCAGATACTGTACCCCAGTCCTTGTGACTGATTGTCTGAAGGACTATATTCTTAGCTATAAGTATTAGGATCAGGGTGGAGCTGGAGGTGGTCTGGAACCAAGAATCTCTTTACTTTGTAATAGTCAGCTTGTGGATTTGGCAGCTGAAAAATGAACTCCTAATTTCCAAACACAGCAAGTGCAAGTTAAAAAGCCTTCTCTTCCATTTGTGCATCACTTCAGAACTTGCAGGGCAGAGCAGGCTTGAAGCCTGACATTTAGTAATGTACTGTAGAATGTGGTCTGTTAACCTCTTACAGACTCCTGCGCACAGTGAGGCCACTGTGAAGTAACACTGCTGCTCCCACAGAACCAGCTGTGGTGCCTTACACACAGGGAAGGTTCAGTGAGGTATTTTTGTAGCCACTCCTGGGTGACTGTTGTTCCCTCCATGTCTTATGCAATCCTTATGCAGGTGATGCTGTAGGCATTGCTCACATCTCTTCTTGCTCCCTACTGAAAAGACTTTTTGTGGTAATGTCATGGTTCAACCCCAGCCAGACCCAAGCCCCTGGCAGCTGCTTGCTCACTCCCCCACCAGTGGGATTGTGGAGAGAATCAGAAGGGTAAAAGATGGAAAATCCATGAGTTGAGAGGAAGACATCTTAATAGGGAAAGCAAAGGCTGCACACACAAGCAAAGCAAAACAAAGAATTAATTCCCTGCTTCCCATGGGCAGGCAGGTGCTCAGCACCTCCAGGAGAGCAGGGCCCTGTCCCATGGAAGGGTGACTTGGGAAGACAAACATCATTGCTCCAAATGTACTCGCCCTTCCTCCTTCTTCCTCCCCTTTACATACCAAGCATGATGTCACAGCGTCTGGGACATCCCTTGGGTCAGTCAGGGTCACCTGTCCCAGTTGTGTCTCCTCCCAACCTCCCAGGCATTCCCCAGCCCCTCCCCAGCACGACCGTATGAGGGGCAGGAAAGGCCTTGGCTCTGGGCAATCCCTGCTCAGCAATAACAACATCTCTGTGTTATCAACCCCATATTCAGCACAGATCCAAAACACAGCCCCATTCCAGCCCCTGGGAAGGAAACTAACTCTGCTCCAGCCCAAAGCAGCACAGATAAGAGGAGAGGAAGAGCCTGCCTTCTCCCTTCCCATGCCACACAAGCCTCCAAGGAGTGCACTTTGCACAAGGAGCAACAGGCGTGGGCAGAAAGAAGACATGTCCTGAAAATACTACAGTGGCTGCCACCAAAAGCCTTTGCAAAACATGGGATAAATCTAGGAGGCAATTTCTCAAGTGCTAACAGCTATCCTGTCTGCAATCCACTTACATAATAAGAAATGTTACTCAAACTCATGTATAAAAGAATATCTCCCTCCCATTGTGCAGCATTTCCCTGCTACTGCACCAGTGTCTGGAATAATTGTGAGGTAGATTTGCTTAGCCCTGTGCTCACCAGGCAGCAAGAACACAGCCCACACCTGCAACCTGTACTCTCTGTGAGCTGTAGGAATGACATTTTGATGCTCTGAGTAACTATCCTCCTCCTCGAGGCACCTGTTACCACACTTTCTTCCTCCTTTTCAAGTCATTTCCAGATACTGTGCCTTCCCACTGATGAGCATTCTGTTAGAATCCAGCAGCTGCTTTTCCTCAGAGTAGCTGCAGCAGCAGCAATTCGTAGGCATCCAGGAGATTTACACAACAGAGGCTGTCACTCTGGACTGCCTACAATTACAAAAGAGGAAATAGTCCCTTAAATTTCCTCTTTCTCCACCACACACCTAGAAATGAGGGACTAGAAAGCAGCTCAGGAGACAACTTTCAGGCTCAGACAACAGAAAACCCAAAGCTTCCTCAGAAGATGGAAAAACAGCTCTCTAGCTGTATGATAAATCATATATGGTACTACCTGCTTTGTCTTGAGAATGTGAGACGTGCTCAGCCGAGGACGGTGCTGGATGGCTGCACTGTGGTAGCTGAAGGTCACAGGTAACTGCTCCAAAGGTGATGGCCAAGGACAAGGGAGGAGGATTTTGCATTAATTGTAGGCTGTAAGAGTTATCTCCGTACAAACAGGATACCTTGTTGCTACGTAGTGTCTCAAGCAGAATGAAGGTAGTTCTTACCCCAGAGTTGCTCCAAGAGTCAAAAATAAGAGGCAGGTGTGTTTGTGAGAAGCATGTGACTTGCTTAGTATCCTAGACAAAGTGTTTCTCATCACACTTCCTGAGGTGTGTGTTTTGAGGCCCAGATCATATAACTCTCAATACCAGACTTCCTGGGAATGCCTTTTAGAATGAATTTAAAAAGCAAATCTAAAACCAAATATACTTTTAGAAGCATAATACAAATTAATGTTTTCTCACTGTTTCTTATCAGGGACAACGGTATTTGTGTTACTTCTAAAGCAGCTTCCTTTGAGGTAGGTAAATTCAGAAGGAAAAATAACACTCAGCCCACAGTGCTAAAGCAGCCACATCCAGTTCACCTCCTATGAGTTCCTGTGGTGCTGCAATCATAACAACCACGAAACTCCCATAGAACTGGTTTGGTTTTGTTTTTTTGTGTGGTACTGAATCATTACTGGTCACATCAGGTAACTCAAAAATAAATTAGCTCCACATGAGATAGCTGCACAACCTTTATTACGCAGCAAGAAAGAAATTAGCATGTCCAAAAGCCACTCAGTCATCTGCCTTTTCTAGTGCACTGAATACCAGCAATTATGCACATTATGAATATTTTCAATCAAACCTAGAGCAGATTAAGTTAGAACTTTCCTTTCCTTATGGCTCAGTCCCAGACATAAACAGTTATGCTACAAAAATGATCCCAAATTAAAAATTTGCCTGTTTTCTGAATAAAAGTTGCTCTTAAAAATAGCCACAAATTCAACATCATAGGCGTATGGAATGGAGAAAGAAATGTGCAGGTAGCTAAAGCCCACTGGGGAAATATTTACAGCTATGCAATATTAAGCTATGCAAGATATCCCATACCATCTTGTCTAGTGGGGGTCTACAAAAACTGCAGTTTTGACCTTTCAGGAAAGCAAAGCAGTGCTGACTTATTCGCTGCTCATCTTCCTCTCACGTGATCTTTGCTTTGAGGCACTGAAAATATCAGTGCATCCCCAGTGTTTTTCCCTTGAAGAAATCAACTTGCTGTGTGCTTTCATTACTCATCTCTTTGTGTTCCTGCCCTCATTTATTGCACAATGTATATGATGCAAAGCAATCACATGGTTTTTTAATTCTGTTGAAGCTGGTGGTACGGTGAGCTCATCTCGTCTGCAAGTCTCTACCTTGGGAAGGGTGATGCTAAGGATAAAGATGATACATGGTGTCTACCTGTAGTAATGATCTGAGTCTGCTGAATGTGAAATGATCTAGGATATAATTTTAGTAACACTGTAAATTTGTGAAAGATACTCTCTAGTAAGGACCTGCCTCAGAGCTGGCACAGCGATTGATTTCCATTGCTCCTGATGTAACACTGAGTGTCTCCTACAGCCTGGGACACTCAGCAACTGGCTCTGTCAAGTACCAGCTAAGAACATTTCAGAGAGAAACACAAGCCCTTGCATCCTGATCGCATTGATCAGGATCACATCAAAGAAATCATGATTTGCACCGATCTTGTCTCCTAGAAAGACCATATATCTTGTGATTAGATAATGGGAGGCAAGAGATTTATCTTCAGACAGACTTGTGAGGTGGATTACAATCCTTGCACCATTTGACAGGTGGAAATTAAAGCAAAGGGAGACTGAATTAGTTAAGGTTACACAGAAATCCCAGCAGAAAAGGGACCACATTCCTTAATATCCTGGCTATAAGGTCAGAGCACTCATTCCTGGTTACAGGTACAAGAAACAGAAAAAAGATGGGGAGTGCTGATTAACGGCTTGATCCTCAGCCTCATTCACAGCAGAAGAATTAAATGCTGTGTTAGGATCATGTGCTCAAACCTCAGACGGTTGTGGCTCACATTTGGTGTGAGTCAGTGAGAAACATTCCTGAAAGTTCATGTGTCCTCACTGAACAAATGCCAGTGGCCAGCAGGCAGCAGCGTTTTACAAACACTGATCTGGGGCATTAATACAACATCACATGCTTGATGTTATTAGGGTAACACTGTGTCAGCTTCATGGAATACCTACGGGAGCATTTATGAGATGTCATGTCTAAAGATGAACTGCAGTTAGCTTTTATCTTCGTGTGCAGTTTATCTTTCTGTGAACATGCCCCTCCAGCCTTGATGCAAGTTTCTGTTACAGTGTTTTAATACAAAGGTAAGACAAAATATTGCCAAGTTTAGCTTTGTTCATCAGATAGATTTCGAAAGCTGAAACTCCAGTTTTTGTGTGTGCACACACCTCAAGACAGGGACATTCTTTACAGTATCTTCAGCTTTAGGCACATGTGGCAGCAGCAACAGGGAGACATCTCACTATTCTTCAGGAGTATAAAGGTGTAGGAGCACTTTGTGTAGTGACAGACCACAGAAATACAGACATACCAAAGCAGCAGAGGAACAGACAGGCTTTTTTCCCAGTGTTAAATTCTATTTTTGCAAATCTGAAAATGACAAGATTTTCCCAAGGCTGGTGTTTCATTCTTCTTCTAAAATCTTCTCCTTAGTTTCCTCTTAGCCAAGTCATATACAGAGACTGGTCTACTGAGGTTGATCCCAGTTTGCATCACTATGAGAGAATCCAAAGTTTTTTCGCCTCCATCACTTTGCAAGCTACATATTCTGATTCACTCCACAAGTCCTGTCTAGTTTGAGAGTAAGTGAAACACTCTGGGATGGTTCAACTGTTACAGCACATTTGATTTTTATTTAGCTTTTTCATCCTCAGGTTGTTTGCATAAACTCTTGGGCACCTAAATAAGGGTCTGCCAGTCTCACCCTGTTTGTGAATGATGAATCTTCTGACTGCAGTCTGTTTTAACAGAGACTTCCTAAACAGTTTCCATGCATTTTGTGGTTCAGTTGTCTTGGAATACCCAGCAGGTCTGACGTGACTCAGGTATGTCAGATCTAAGTTAGCACCGGGCCAATGATCTGCATGCAGGCATTAAACCATGATGTTTAATATCCACATGCATGCATCAGCTGTGCAATTTGTGCACTACAGGTCCACCATCCTCACTTACTGCACCTGCAACACAGAGACAGTCATCTCAAGTTCAGTTAATCCAGGGAACCTGGTTTCTCAGCCACATTCCAATTGCTCTTTCATTTGAAACATTATGTTGTTGAGTTTTGAGGATTTTTTTGTTGGTGCTGTTGCTGTTGTTATTTTTTTTTCCTTACACATCCCTGCAAAGCAATTCCAGTCAATGAAATAATATTTTTGAGGTTAGATTTTTGACATACTTTTCCTACCTGCTCTAACCATAGCTTTAATATCTGCAGTTTATTTTTAGTATGAACAGATATAAGTAAACTACAGTAAAAGCATGGATTTATGCATGCTGGTGGGAAGAGCTGTAAAGCCTGAAAGCAGTTACTGCTCAGCCATTTGAGCTGCCACTTTTCCTGAGGTGGCTTCTGTAGAAGAGAGAGTGTGACAGGACACACAGACTCCAGCTGGTTGCTGTTCACAATTTAGAAAACTCAATTGAAATTAGCTATTGTAATTTACTCCCTAGTATTTAGACATGTATTTTCCAAGTAACTGTACCTTCTTCCTTTACTTTTCCGCTTCTTTATATGCTTATTTTATTTCTTTCAAATGTACAAATCTGCTACAGATGGTTTGAAACTTTTAAAGAATTTCTGTTGTGTTTTAGCACCATTACAGAAAGATACATGATTAAAAATTAAAGCAGCTGTTGTAAGACTAGTAAGAGTAAACTAAACCAAAGTTCTTCACTGATGCTTCCAGAATTAACAGAAGTCTTAATTCTGTTGAAATACTGCTGGCTTTTCATTCATGCCAGACCAGGCAGCCACTCCAGCCTTTCTTTTGGTAGCACAAAACCATTTTAAGGGAGGCTAGAGTTTTTATGATACTTTCCCATCAGGCACCAATAGGATGGTGTCCTGAACAGCAGCACCGGGGCTGTCTTGCCGGTAAACCCAGCTGGGAGTGCTGCTGGAGTTCTGTCCCAGGCCTAATGGTGCTGCAGGAGCGGTGACACTGGGGCTGCACGAGCAGGAGGGATGAGGGATGAGCAGGCAGCAGCCATCGTGCAGGGAGGGCTGTGTCCTCACTAACCAGTCCCCAGCAGTGCCGGGATGGAGGTGGTTTCTGCTGCCTAATGACTACCAAACAAATTACGTTAATGAGTCAGCTCTGATGCCAGCCTGGGAAGTCCAGGGCACAAGCTGGAAGTGGCAGGGGATATTTTGGGTACCGCTGAGTGCTGAGGCCTGAGCCCCCACCTGAAAGACGCCCCAGGCTGTAATGAAAGCTGTTACCCCACCGGATACACAGGGGCGGCATCCAAGAGATCGAGATGAAGGAACCAGGATAAAAAGCATCCTGTGTGGAAAGTAGGTGTGGGCTTAAGCAGGAGTACTGCAAGGAACAAATAATGTGCGCTGTTGAAAAAGCAGGTATGCTCGCCTTTCTCACTATCTCACCTCCCCCCGCCATGGATCATGCCTGAGCTCAGTGCAAGGGCGGGGATGAGCCGCCGGTGCACTTGGCGGCTGCTGCTCACCCCCCTCCCCTGCACTCCCCAGCCTTCAACCTGTCCCCTCCGAGGCCTTGGCACTGCCGCGGTCTGGCTAGAAACGGGGCTGGCGGCAGGTCCTCCCTCCTCCCCCGCTGCCTCTGCCGCGACCGCGTCCGGAGAAGAGCGGGGAGGAGAGGGGCTGTGGGGCTGGTGAGGCCAGCAGGGCGGGCATCCATCCATCCATCCATCCATCCATCCATCCATCCATCCATCCATCCATCCATCCATCCATCCATCCATCCATCCATCCATCCATCCCTGCATCCCTCCCTGCATCCCTGCATCCGTCCCTGCATCCGTCCCCTCCCCTGCCGGCCCGGCCGCGGCTGCGGCCGCCCCGCAATGACATCACTGTGCGCGGAGCCCCCGTCCGCCGTGCGCGGGGCTGTGCCGGGGGCCGGGGCTGCCGCGCCCGCCGCTCGCCCGCCCCTTCCCTCCCCTTCCCTTCCTCTCTCCCCACCTCCATCCCTCCATCCCTCCCTGCCGCCGGAGCGCCCGCGGCCCGCGCACCTCGGCCTCCCCCGCGGCCCGCAGGGAAGAGGATGGCGGAGAGCGAGGCCGAGACCCCCAGCACGCCCTGCGAGTTCGAGAGCAAGTATTTCGAGTACAATGGGGTGCGGCTGCCGCCCTTCTGCCGCGGGAAGATGGAGGAGATCGCCAATTTCCCGGTGAGGGACAGCGACGTCTGGATTGTCACCTATCCTAAATCAGGTAGGCGGGCAGGCGGGCCGGGGCTGCCGCGGGTGGTGGGGCGGCTCCTTCTCCTCCTGGTCTCCCCGCTCGCACGGCAGCTGGAGCCGGGAGCGGGGGCTGGAGCTGCGCTGGCGGCCCCCGCGGGATGTGGGGGCGAGGCCTGAGCCCGTTCGCCACCGCGGATGTGCCCGGGGATGGTGCCCTGTATCCAAGGATGGTACGCTGAGGCCGGGGATGGTGCAGTGCCCTGTGTCCAAGAAAGGTACACTCTATCCGGCGGTGGAGCCCTGGGGCCAGCGATGGTGTCCTGTATCCAGGGGTTGTGTCCTGTATCCGGTGATGGTGCCATGGTACCATGTATCCAGGGATTGTGTCCTGTATCCGGGGATGGTGTCCGGTGTCCGGGGATGGTGCCCTGGGGCCGGTGCCATGGGGCCAGGTATGGTTCTCTGCGCCCGGCAGCCCCCGCAGCTCTGCAGAGTTAGGAGCCTGTCCCGGGCATGGAGGGGGTTCGAGGGCCCTGTGGGGGACCCATGGAGGGTGGGTGCACGCCGGCGCCCAGCGCTGCCCCGGTGACCCTGCCTGGTGGTCTGGAACCGCTGGAGGATGACGATGCTGCTCCGGGCAAGGGAAGTCTCGCTCAACAAAGATGTCGAACCGAGAAGGCCTGTGGCATAAATGTGAACGTCTGCTGTGGTGCACAGGTTTGGTGTCTGCTCCACAGCTTCCCTCTGTGCTGCACTCCCAGATCGTTCTGGGAGAACATGTGCTCCAAGTACATTCTTGCTGCACTGTCTGAATCACCAGAAAGGCCACTTGCAGTACAAGTGCATGTTTTGCCCAGTAAATGCATCCTTTGGCTGTTGTATACCATTCAGGTATCTGCTTGTAGTGCCATATTTCTTCATTTTTTTATCCTCTCTGTTTCCAAGCAAAAATATTTAAAGAGAATTACCATGGATGTAGTGCTGGCAGCAAAGAGACAGACAATATGGGAGCTTTGTACCCCACCTGATAAAATCAGATAAACTCTTTCGTAAGTGCATTCTTGACTGACTTTTCCTGACAATGAGATGATTTCTTTCTAGGAAATCCAAAGTCCACTGGAGATAACAGATGTCAGCTCTGTAAATGCCCTTGTAAAAGGATGTTTCAGTATTGTAGGTTTCTGACTTACTTCATTGTTTGTTGTGTGAATGGCTAATGCTTTTCAATTTCTTGGTGCGCTGCTTCAAGCGTGCACATTTCTACAACGTAGCATCTATTTTGTTTTTATAATTTCTCAAGCAGTTTCAAGCATTTGTCTTTACATTTTTTGAAATGTTATTGCTAACTATGCTCTTAAAGACAGGCAAGAGCTTGATAGGTAGATAACACAGTAGATAAGGGAAAGTATTTAGATGAATGGCCTCCAAAATACTAGGATTAGGAATAGACAGCTACATTTTAATCGTTCTTTTAAACTGTCTTCTTCAAGATTTATAGCATGCAGCACCAACACTATTAAATTCTTTGTGGTTTAAGATTTCAGTTTTGAGAATCCGTGGCTACAATGTTCCTGTGTTAGAATTGCACCCCAATTTCATAGTGGCGTCTTGTTAAATATCCTCAGCCAGTCTCAGCCAGCCACAATATCATTAAGAGCTGGCAATAGCTTAGTTTTGATGGCTAGACATTTGGCTGTGGAAAGCCAGCTTGCATAATCATATTTAATTTGCTGTTTTGTGCATAGAGCAACATAAAATTAGATCTTTTGGGGCCCCAGTGGCAGGAAACTGCCCACTTACAAAATGGACATACTACAGGAGGCTTTACTGACAGTCACTGGGAGAAGGAAAAGACGGGTCAGAACTGAGGCACCAAAACTGAAGGTGCTATATTGATGAGCTGGAGGAGCAGCCTTGAGATCAAAATAGGATTTCATTTGCCAGGAAAGAGAATGCTTGGGTGGTGAGTAATCTGATCTCCTTGTTGAGGGAATAGGCTCTAGACAATAATAGCATCTTCAGGCTCTACATTTTTGTAGCCCAAAGTCTACCAAGATCCTTGGAAGCTTGTTTTGTCAGCTGATCCTCTGTGACTTACAGCTTATTTCGGGCTTCAGAGGGGCTGCTGGCTAGGGACAGCAGAAATTGGGCTTCCCTAGAATGGTTCCTACTGATTTAGCCAAGGTTATGCAGAAAGTCTACAGCAAAGCCAAGAATTAAGTCCAGAAGCCCATTACCCTAACTATAACTTCATCTTTCTGCCTCTCAATAGTGTTGACAAAGATTTTTCTGTTTACTGGATCTAATCAGAATTTTCATGATGTTGCTGTAATGAAATAATGTAGATTCACAAAACAGATTTCATGCAAAAAATGTAATTATTTGGGGTGAAATGCTTCGGCTTATTCTGGTAATATTTAGAGGTAGAACACAACTGGGACCACTTACCTAGTTTCTGTGAATAAATTGTGTTTGAACAGTATTTCAAGAAAGAAAAATGCAGCCATGTCAAATAGGTCCAACGGAAAACTTTTTTCTCGTTCCTAAGGAAATCATCTTTGTTCAATGTAGCAGCAGCTCTCCATCTGCTCAAACTGTGGAAAATACCCAAACAAGTCTGTGTGCTGGATGTGTGAGAGGCCAGAGCCTGTGGCTACGAGCAGAAGGCTCCAGCAGTAGCTGTTGACCATATGGTGGCTTATCTGGCAAAGAAAATCCACAAGTGGCTTATAGGGCCAGGACTGCTTCAGCTGTCCCAGGGACTGGCGAAGTGGTCTGGAATGCATTTGGAAGACACTGTACACTGCAGGAATACACAATGCAGCTCCAAACATGTGAAATGGAGGTGGTCCTTGGAAACAGTTACAGTTATTGGTAAATTGGGAGTGACCCAAGGAAAAGCTGTTCCAATAATGGTAGAAAATCAGATGTACCAGTGGCCTTACTGGGAGTAATGTAATAAGCCTAATGGAAAGTGACCCTGCTTTAATGTGATTTCCACTGACGGATGGCTGAATAATGATATCCCTTATATCTTTAATTATTCTTAACACCTGTGCCCAATCAATGGTAACAGCTTTTGGGAGCTTCTGGACTATGAGAAACTTATGCCTAAAACCCAGAGACTCACTTAGATATATGAATGTGTGTCTATGTTTGTACGTATGGTACTACTGTAATTACAGAAAACCTTTTTTGTCGTGATGCATAATTTAAAATCAGGTATGCTACTGCTCTTGAAGAAATAAAGTCAAAAGTTTCATCTTCCACATAACTTTGTAGTGTAGGGTGGGCAGGCTGAGTGGGACACAGATTTGCGGGAGAAAATGTAAACCAGAATGCTGTTCACTATAGTATTAAATAATTGGAGCTCACACCACAGATAAGATACAGATGCACTATTTATAGGGAGCACTGTGCCTCTGTCACAACTTGCCTTGAACCCTCTCATCTTGTGGACTTTCTGTACCCTACTTGAAAATGAGAATTCTTGTTTGTGAACTTAAGCTACAGAATTCATGGAGAAGCAAATTTTTTCATGGTATTCCCTCAGTCACCATGCTAAGAGCCAGGTTAGCTGCTTGCTAGCATCAGTGATTTCAGTGGAATTAAATCAGTCCCTAAAATGTAGTGTTTAGTTCAGGTTCACTCAGTGTTTTATTGTGTCTTACGGTGTCACTGTGACTGGATGTGATCTGTCCCTGTGCTTACTCAGCAGCAGTGCACAGCAGCTCCCTTAGTACCATCTTGTGTGTGTTCTGAATGAATGTGTACTTTGCATTCTTGGGTCAAAACCCACAAGTTCATGCCTTTTGCAAAACTGGTAATTTGAGAAAAGGAGCTGTTTACATTAATAATGAAGTTCTCTCTCCCATGGCGATTATTTTGCCAAATAATTTTTTGGAGTTCTGTGTGGAAAAATTTCAATTGTTGAGCAAATATCAGCTTCAAGTCCAGCCAGTTCATGAGAACTTGCATGACAATGCCAGACAATGGGTCAAAAGAGCAAGTGTTGCCTATGGTCTTACCTGTCCGACGGTGGTTTTTTACGGATTCTCAATTTCCCTTGTAGTACTGGAGTTTTGTAACTACCCATTGGCTGTTACTAGACCTTTGCCTTAATGACGTGCCAGCAGCGAGCTTGTGGGTCAGTCCAAGGACAGCTTTCATGTGTGTATATTTACTGAGTTCTCCTCTTTGGAATTCTTTTGCACTCACCTCCAGTGCTACGTGAAATGAACCAGGGAAAGTCAGTTTGAGTTGTCCATTTCGTTATTTGTTTGAGAGGTTCTGTGTGTACAGGTCATGCCTCTGCCGGTGCATTGCATGCACTGGGGGTTCTGTTCTCCCCCTGTTCTGTGTATACACCTCTTGTATCCTCCTATTTCTAGCTCTCCTGAATCCAACACTTCCTCTTGCTGGGTCACCAGAACGCATCAGTCCCTTCCCTGGCTGATGGAGGAGCTCTGTCCTTCCTGTCTTTCACAATCTCTCTGCATTCTTCCATGGCCCATTTCCCTCATCCCATAATCCCAGTTATGTTCTTCCCATGCAGGGACTCTGTGTGCCCTGGGGTTTTCTTCTGTTGTGGAGAAAGAGTTGTTTGATGCATTGACCATTACAGCCGTGACAGGGACAACTGTTAAACTGTGAATGAGAAACAGAGGGTACAATATAAACACCAGTTTTCCTGTTTGTCTGATTCTTCAGTTAAAGTAATGGACTTCAGCTCATCAACATGTAAAATATTCTTTGATTAGACTCAGCGCTTGAAAGGTACTACAATTAAGGCAAAGAGAGGCTTCAACCGTTGGAGATGTAGACATATGTACTTTTTCTTTGGCTATGAAGTTGGTTTAAGGACTTCTTATCCTTGGCCTCTTGTTTCTTCCCCTTCCAGTCAGCCTTAGCTGTCTGTGGGACCATGTTATAAAATCATATTGGCAAAATCTTGAATGAAGAAATACATTACAAAGAAAATGTACTGAGTATGCCAAAATCTTACTTTATCTTGTGCAATCCTACTTTTCATGTTTTCCACAGGCTATAAAAATCTCCTGGCAATGGGCTTATATTTACAGGTGAGATTGGTATTACTGTACTTCACAGTAACAGTCTTATTATTCAATATACAGAATATTATTGCTTAGCTAAGTTCATGTGGCTGCAGATACCCAGATATGCACAGATCAAACACTGCTGACAGTCAGTCCTGATTTGCACAGTCATTAACTGAGAGGAGAATCAGGCTGAAAGGTTGCCCAAGGATGTTCCTGAGCTGTGGGAGACTCGGCTGGGAGCTGTCGGAGGGACGTGTGGCAGCTGCAGTGGATTGCAGAAGTTTCCCTGCTAATGGCAGGTCTGAGTGGCCTTTGTAGCAAAGGCTCCTCGGGGGACACAGTCATCTGTGTGTGTTAAATTAGTTGACTTGCCTTAATTTCCAGTGTCCTCATACGGAACTTCTCCCAGCAGTTTTGTTGGTATTATTTTATAACAACAGCTTTGCAGTTGTAAAAGAGCCAGATTCTGCTGTGCTGGATTTATACTGCTGTAACCTCTGCAGAATTTTGTTGCCTTGGGCTTAAACCATTTTCATTTAAAGAACTAATGCAAATGGTCTTGGCCCAGAGGCATGCCTCAAGAAATCATGAGGCTGGCTTAAAAATCAAGACATTTTTACACAAAATACATTTGAGATTCTTTTCCTTTCACCTCTGGTTTTTGAAGCAATATTATGCCCTGTGACATGGAATGGTGAGAAACCTCTATTAGTTTCATGAATCTGGTTGAATGAGTTGATATCTTTAAAATCAGAATAGAGCATGTAACTTTTTCACAGTAACATCACAGTTATTTGGTTTCTTTAAGCAGTGTATAAAGCTTGGATATTGTTCTGTTTTAATGACAGATAAATGTGCATCAATTCCCATACCAGCTGGCCAGAATGAATGGAATTCTTATTCAAACAGGAAGGGAACAGCAAACTGCATTGCATGATAGAGATATGCTTTGTGATCTGTCTCTTTAGGGACTCATGGACAGGGTCTATATTCGAATCTGATTTCATGCTCTTGATGGCTGAAATAGCGTTCCTTCTACCACTCAAGAGAGTAAATACTCCACAGCTTAAACTCATTCCACTGAGGACCATTCAGGTGCAGAAAGTAACACCTGTAGATTAATATTTCTGGGGGTTAGAGCCACTGGGTTCCTGTGCTTTGAAAGTCCTTCTGAAATGGGTCTACGTTTTTATTTATATATAGCTCAAAATACCTGCAGGTATTGACTCAGTCTTAAATGCTGCTAGGCAAAGGAATGATAAATAAAACTATCAAAAAATAAGTAATTGAAGACAATGTTAAGTTTGCCACTGATGCATTTGACTTGATTTCAATGTGAGTGGAATTGAATAGGTCCTTGTATGCCTCAAACTCAAAATAAAAGAAGAGAAAAAAAAATCTGTAGTTAAGGGAAACTCCTTTTATTATCTAAATAGCAGTGTTTCTCTCATGACCCTTTTATCAAACCAGCGAAGAGATGTTACTAGGGGCAGAACAAATGGTTCAGAAGAGAAAGAATTCTCCGGTTATCTAATAGGTTTTGCTGGGTCTTTTGCAAATATAGCATAATTGCTTCTCTGCTGTTAAGTAGTGCAAAACTCAACTTGCTTTTTTTTTTGTAAACAGGCGTAGGAAAAAAAAAAGAAAAAAGGTTCTACCCTGGTTAAAAAGTGTATTCTGAACATGTGAAATCATTATTGACTGTATTAAATGATAATGACCTCAAAGACTAAAGAATTAGAAAATTATGTAAATCAGCCAAATCCACCAGCCAGTCATTCTCATTTCATGTTATTGTTCATTTGTCACAGTGAAGATATTAGTGAAGCAAAATGCTTCATTTTTTATTCTTATCATGCAGTCTTTTTAAATGAAGGCTTTTCTCTTGTTGGGTACCGTAACGACTCATACACCCTGTGCTAAGGGGAAGGAACTACCCCCTGTATTGTCCCAAAAATACTGCTTTAGAAGAGATGCAAGCTTTGCTACGCTGGGCATGCAATGTGACTTTGTGGCTGCAGATTCTGTGACCTGGGATAAGTCATACAATCTTTTTGTCACTTTCTACTGGATATGTTTCTTCTCTACCAGAATTTTTCATATATAATGAAAAACAGTTCTCATAGGCAAACAGATGTCACCTACCATATACATTTTTGTAGAGAAACTAGCAAATTTCAGGTCTGAAATTTAAATTAAGCATTTTCTCTCATCCTTTTGCTTGCGCCATGGCAGAAGAGCCCGACCCCACCCTGGCTGCCCCCTCCTGTCAGGGAGTTGTGGAGAGCCAGAAGGTCCCCCCTGAGCCTCCTTTTCTCCAGGCTGAGCCCCCTCAGCTCCCTCAGCTGCTCCTGGTTCCCCAGACGCTCCCCAGCTCCGTTCCCTTCTCTGGACATGCTCCACCCCTGCAATGTCTTTCTTGTTGTGGAGTTTCCAGAAGTGGACACAGGATTTGAGGTGTGCCCTCAGCAGAGCCCAGCGTGAGGGACAGTCGCTGCCCTGGCCCTGCTGCCACACCATGGCTGGGACAGCCCAGGTGCCACTGGCCTCTTGCCCACCTGTTGATGCAAGGCAATCAGAAACACAGATTAACCATGTTTACTGTTGGTCAGGGTTGCCAAAGTAGCACAGAACAGCTGTAGGCATTGCTGAATCTGGATTGCTCTCCACATGCAGAGCTGAAATGCACATTATTAATGATTGATGTCAGTGCTTCCGTGGGATCACCAGTGCTTCCTGTCAGAAAAAATGTGTTCTCTTCAACCATTTTGCTGCAACACGATAAACCTGTTGCCTGATATCAAAGGGAAAAACCTTATAACAGTATTAAAATGGTAAGATAAAAAGCAGGTCTTTATTAGAAGCTTCCTGGTTCCTGCATGGTTATGGGCACACCCAGCATCAGATTTCTACAGTTTTTGTAAGTTTCACAAATGATCAAATCTAACAAATATTGTCCAGTTAGAAGAGCTGTTGGTTAGGTAATTTTCCCCCAGGTTCTGCCCCGTTAAAATTGATCTAGGGGCTTCTTTGCCCCATTTCTTGTTGTGTCTTCTCAGATTCTGGCTGGAAAACACAATGTCCTTGTAGGTTCTCTTCTTGAAGACAAGACTAAACAGCATTTCAGGAATGCGTTAGAGATTAGCTTATTACTCTAAAATCTAAGAGAATGAGTTGGAAAAAAACCAGGAGCTATATAACCATGTATTAACAGTCCACAAGGCTACAGATATGTGAAAAATGGATAAAAAGCTAAAATCTTTAGGCATCAAACCCATGGTGATATCGGTTGGCTGATCCCCTTTTATACTCCCAATCAGATCTCTTTCCATTTCTGATTCTGAAGAGCAGCAATGGAAAGGGCTGTAGCTGGCTTAAAACTGCAGTCCAGCAGCAGACAGGAGGAATGACCGTGTGCTAAGTGAGGGGGGACATAGGTACCTTGAGAAGAATGGTTTTGCTTAGTGCAGCTATAATTTGAGTGGGATTCTGTGTGGGACAAAATACTTTGCTCCCTGACCTTAGACAAGCAATAGCTGACTGGACAGGTTGTGTAGAGGGTAAACAGTGTTTCTGGAAATTCAGAAACAAATGTGCTGCCTTTTTTTTTTAATGTATAACCTGTACCTGCAGCTGTTTCACATTATATTACTGGTGTGCTGCACTCTTGAAACTTGACCACCTAATATGTGCAAATGCACATTAATGTGTAGGCAGGTTTTGCCTAACAATTTTCCTGGAAGGAGTTGAAACTGAGGCAGAGAATTGCATTTTGGGTAGTGACAGACATCTTCTGACATTATTATATGGGGAGAGGAGTATGTTCACAGCAAAGGATATGAGATCTA
The DNA here is from genome assembly GCA_013397755.1 of Cnemophilus loriae. Classification (NCBI taxonomy): domain Eukaryota; kingdom Metazoa; phylum Chordata; class Aves; order Passeriformes; family Corvidae; genus Cnemophilus; species Cnemophilus loriae. The sequence continues at coordinate 595,592 of VZTF01005326.1, read as the reverse complement.
CTTCAACACAACTGCCTAATAGAGGTGCCCTGTTGTTTCCTGGTTTCTAATCCTGTCTCAGTCAGCAGAGCTCGCTGTGAAGCTCTGCATTTACCCACAGACCATTTTATGACTGTAGAGCAGAACACAGAATGATACAGTTGTCCTAGAAATCAATGGTGCTAAGGGTAACTATGCAGCTCCTTTCAATGTAATGAAGACCTTGAGCATAATTTTAAAACCCAGTGACTTGTCATCACAGCAAAGTTCTTTCCTGCGTTGTTATCCTTGGTACAGTGTTTGAAAATGAAGGGAGATGAGGCACAGTGGGAAGACTTTCAGCTGGAGATTGTGAGCTCCTGCTGGCGTGATGTATTATGCAATTTAGGCATGAATTTTGATATGGGCTCTAAAAAGGTGGGAGAATGGGACTTTAGCCAGAGGATGCAGGAGGACAGGATACAACTGAGGTAACAACTTAATGTGCTAGGTTGGCTTTAGACCTGTTCAGCCTTGAATAGATGTGGGAAGGGTGAAAAGAAATGTCATTCTGTCAGAGCAAGCACGCTTATCTGTTGTTTCTATGTTCCTGCATGTTGTGTGTTACGCTTTTTTGTTTTAGGCTGATGGATGTTGTGCTGTCTTTTACCATGGGAGCGTGTTTGGTTGGTGAATAGAAACTGGAAGAAAATGAATCTAAGGATATGGGCAGATGTCCTCTTTTAAAGGTGCCTGTGCTAGTGCAGGATTGTTAGTGTCCTTAGCCTGCTGTTTGTCATTCCTGGTAGAAAAACAGCCTGCAGAGTATTTTGGGTGGATGCATTCTGGTTTGTCCCAGGCAAAATTTGCTACATGAGTTGATGCCAAAAGTAGAAACTCCTTAAGCTAATTTGGCTGGTCTAATTTTAAGTGGATTGGAGCAGTTTGTGTGAAGTTACTCCATTAGTGTTGACACCTCATGCAGACATGATGAGCATCCACAGATATGGACAGCCCAGCCTAAAGCTTCAAGAGAAGAGTAAATCACTTTTCCCTTTGAATATGTGATACCAAGAGAGGTCTGTAACCAACCAGTAGCAGCTGTCTGTGAAGGACCTGTGACAATATCCAGAACACCTGGATATGATGAAGTCATGGATGTCAGGACAAGCTTGAAGACACGAATCATGACTCTTCAATCAGAAGGCAAATGAAGGCAAACTTGTGGCCTGTTGTTGTTTTTAACAATAGATCTATGGATGTGACTCACAGTTCTTAGAGCTGTTAGGATACTACTTACCCAGCCCTTGCTGCAGAGCACGTGAGGATGTTGTGGATTATTAACATGGGTAGAAAAGAAAGGCTTTTTGCCCCAGCTCTCCTCAGCAAGAGATCTCTGCCAGCAAACGACGGATGAATCTCTCTTCTTCACGGAATCAATCTCTGTAGGTGTGGGTTTGGCTGCGCCAAAAATCTCCTGGAGAACGGGACCTGGTGTGTTTTATTTACTAGTGGTGCTCCAGTTTTAGGTTTCAGGATGCTTCAAAGGAGGTGTTTTTCTCCAAGCTGGTGTTTGGTGTGGGCAGTAGTGGCTGCCTGCCTCGTTGTGTGGGAGTGGGGCTGCCCCAGCTGTCAGTGCCAGGTCCCAGACACTCTGTGGTTGATGTGCACTTCTCATCCTGTCCTCTATTGAGTAGTTAGTGTGCTAATGTGAGGGAGAATCACGACTGAGGCCACTTTTTAAAAAAATTGTACTAATGCATTAGTCAAAAATAGCCCTGCTTTGTAACGGGTTCATTAAAGCAGTGCTTTAGGATACTGCATTGGACATAATAGCAATAATTCTGTGGACAACACATGTGTATAAACAGCTCAGTGACAGCGTTTTTACCAAACAGAAAGGAGGCTTTCCTCCTAAATAGAATAGGGTTTTGATAGTGTGCTGTTTCTAGCCTCTGGCAAAACGTACTCAAAACATAACTCAGAATTAATGGAGCCACCTCTGCAGAATTTAGCCTGTTGGTTTTGGTTTAAGAGCTGGTAGCTGCAAGCAGAAAAATAAATGGGTTAGGAAGTCTAAAAATCTAAGACTGTGCTTACCAAATGTTACTGGACATTGTGTTTTTAACCCTAATTTTAAATCCAGTCTTACTTAAGTTGTCACCTTTACTTTCAGAAGATCTGGATTCAGGTTCCTTGTGTACCACAGACTCCCTTGACAGGTCACTATAGACTGTGGGGCATTTAGGCCGTGTAAGAGAGGCATTAGTCTTGGAAGACGAGTATTCAGTTCTTTCTGAAAATTGGGCCCTCTGATAACTACTTAATTGGTCAGTCAAAAAAAATAGTGTGACAATATAACATAACAATTTCAGTCTTTATTCTGATTCCCCAGTCTCGTTTAGGAAAACAGAAGAATTTGAAAATATGGTACCATATTTTAGCATGGTAAATACATGATATTTATTTTCAAAACCCTAGTTGTTAATGAAAACCTCTATTCTTAAGCCAGGTGAAATTTAAACATGTAGGAGAACTTTAACATACAGACCTCAGGAGGAGATACTCTAATGTTTTGGAAATGGTTTTTTTCTTCTAATGGAAAAATCCAATTTTCCCTCTAGTATTGTAGGGTGAGGATGAATCTGTCATACTGACCTGCAGATTTACACTGAAATTAGCCAAGGGGGAATGAGCTTGCAGGCAATTAGAGCAATGGTGTGAGCCTCTGCTGGACAGCACTTGCAGGCCAGTCTGGCAGCTTTAGCAGCCTTCATTTTTAATGAGCATTTGTATCTACCAATGCTATAAAAAAGTTATGAATCATAATGGATCTGTTGCACTGGATTAGTCAAAATTTGGTCAAGCACTGGCAGATCAAACAAAGTACAGCTAATTGGCATTGCTAGATTACTAGCATTAGTATTTCTTTATTTTAATTTTCCATGTGGTTTCCAAACAAGGGGCGAGTAGAGGAAATATACCAAAGGCCTTTGCATCCTTGGGCTGCAGGTTTGTCCTGTCTTAGCTGATAAGAGAGGAGAAACTGAAAGAAACTACCTTAGAAACCACATAGAGAAGCGAAATTTCACTGGAAATCTTACGGTTTTATATCTGCCACTTCACTTTGAACACATCTCTGATGTCTGGTGGCTTCATAGGAGTGCCAGTGGCCAGAAAGAGTTGAAAGAAGCCAGAGAGCATCTGCACTAGAGAATATTTCTCCCTTCCACAGCGACTAAATTTGACATTGGAAGACAACTAATGCATAGAAGCCAGAAGGAGTAGCTGTGGTGTTTCTAAGTCATGTCTGTCTCGCTGTGCTGCCTGGTTGCTGCTGCAGCAGCTCCTGATGAGCAGAGGCAGAGTGGCCCTGGACTGACTTTGCTCTTGCTGCAGAGGCATTGGCCATGGAAAGGGCACAAAGGAAGAGTTCCTAGTCACAGGGACTGCTGGGGCATGATGGGATTTTTAATGCGTCCTGGTTTCTGTGTGTCATTGGGTAGCACAGGAAAGGACAGTGCATCCCCACCAGCACACTCCTATTGTGCAGGGTAGAAATACAGGTTCACAGATAATTTTAAAAAGTCTTCTAAAAACCTGCAGATTCTGGCAGCCAGTAGCTTCTTGCACTCTTTCCAGATATTGTGTTATAAACTGGAACACTTTGTGTTCTCCTGAGGTGTTTTATTGACATAGCAGAGGAGCTTGTCAGAAAGAGCATTTCTCAGGTACTTTGCACTGAAGTTCCTCAGATGCTGACTGCCTCCATTTTAGTTGGAATTGGATAAGTGTTCATGAATTCCATGTCTGTTTTGGCAATATGACCTTGGAGGTTGCAGGGTGAGCAGTCTTCCTCCAGGATGAAATGCTGCAAATGGAAGAAGAAAGGGTGGAATTGCTGGGAACTTATTAATGTGGCTTTCGGTGCCTCATGTCCAAAGGCTGGCAGTTAATCCTGTTTTTCAGTGATTATCCTTTTGTGTTGATGCTTCTGTTACCATCCAAAGTGAGGTGTGTATGTACAGGTGTTCAGCAGCACGGGGAGGAAGCAGTGGAGATACTGGAGATGTGCAACATCCATTACCTCAGCACGGCCAGAAACCTAGGGAGTACTGACAGAAGCTCTGCTTACTTTTACTTTCTTTTTTTATTTAGCTTCTCTCACCTTTTTCTTCTGTCTAACAGGTATCGTAATTTTCCTATTACTAAGAAAGTCTCTGTGACATTTAGATCTGGCCGGGTTTTGTGATAGACTGGGATTGCTGGTGTTATTCACGTAATCTCCTCTGATAATCTCAGTTTCAGGAATTTACCTCCCATCCATAAAATGATGGTTCTTGCAAATCTCCCCAGAGATCACTAAGTCAGATGGGTTGAATGGCAAATTTCTGTGTGTTTTACACCCAGATGCGGCTGCAGCAGAAGACTCACATCCCATCATGCTGTGGCATTTTAATAAATTCTGCTAGCCCTAGTCCAGGCTTGGGCTTTTCATCTCGTGGATAGGTTCAGTATCCCAGTTTATTTGGCTTTCCAGCCGGACAGTGTTCCCGAGGTTGCAGATGTTGCCCTAGCAGCCAGGTCTGGAATTTGGGCTGCCTGTTGCTAGGTTAAGTCATCTTTTCTAACCCAAAAGAATATTCAGCTCTGATACCTTAAATTTGAGTTGGTTTTAGTCCTAGTAGAGATGTGAGGAGGTCATACATATCTAATTACATACATAAAAGCTTTTAGATTTTTTTTATTTTTCAAAAAATAAGCACATGCTGCTTTAATTTGCTCTTTTGAACAGGAAACCAAGTCAATGATAATTTTTCTACCTGGAGCTTTTGGAATATGTGTATGTGTGGTAAATAATAATTGATTAAGGGCGACAAGTTAAAAAAAAATCACAGTTCTCTCAAAAGTTAGTTCCCTAGTTTTCATTTGCATTAAGACCCTGAAATTCCAAAGCACAGTAACTTGAGCGCTAATGTGGAAAAAAATCAGGCTAATACAGTGAGTGACAAAAGAGAAAACTAGCACAGAGTTCATGGGTGAGGGAAATTGGGATCAGTGATCCTGCTGCAGGTGTAGGGAGGAGAAATTCCAGCCTACTAGATAGTCCCAGCATTTCTCTTTCAGAGCGTCACTGGTTTTGGTGGAAACACTTTTAGATGGAGACTTTTGAGCTTCCAAAACTCTCTCTTTGGATGGGAAATATGTCATTTCCCACCTCTGCAGTTCTCTATGGATCTGATGGCAATCAAGCCAAGTCTGGTGCACAGGCACAGGTCTGAGCAGAACCAGGTAAGGCCATGAGGGCTCTGCTCCCTGGCCCTCACTTTTGACTTTTGTGGTGGACTTTGTGGAGAGCTGGTAGGGAACATGCTTCTCTCCCGAAGTTTCAGTGTGGTTCTGCCTCAACCCTGAGGCCCTTCTGTATTTAGAGACACAATAGAGATGGCAGTTTTCTGCCTAGAGAGCCTAGGAGCAATGAAAAAATAGTTTATTGTGTATCCCCACAGAGTTATTTATTTTCCTTTCATGGAACAGGGCTGCTGTAATAGCATTTCTCTTTGCAGGTGGAATTGGAAATACTGAAATAAATTATGGAGAACCAGGGTGTTTCCTGTCAGAATAAATATTTAATGAGAACAAGGGTTGTGCTCATTCAGAGTCACAAGGACTGATACTGAAGTACTATATGAATGTTAATTTTAATGCATAAAATATATGCTTGAACTTAAAAATGCAGAGTGAACAGCCTCGGGGGCAAGTGTGTATTAAGTGTGTGACAGCTGTCTCTGTGGGTGATGATAATGTAAAAGTGTCTTCTTTTTTTTTTTCCTGTCCCAAACCTTTTTAATTTACCCACCAGTCAGTAAGGGAACAGAGGAATCTTGAAGTGTTTGCATCCAAAACAATTCTTGGAGTCCTGTGTTTTTTCACGTTGTATCCAGGCTGTGTTCACTCCAACCATCTGCCTCACTTAACTGTTTCTGTCTCAGATTAAAAAATAATCAGAATAGTGATACAGTAGGGGTTTTTTTTGTTGGAAAACAAAAACAAAACAACACACAGGATTGGTACAAAGGTGCCTGTTTGTGTGTACAGTCTTGTTAGTTAACGTGAATTAACTAGTGACTGTTACAAGTGACTTGCAACTCACAAATTATTTTCAAGTTCAAATGGTCATGATCTCAGAGTTTATAGCTCATCTTTCCAAGGTCTGGGATGCTGGAGCAGGCTTGGGCTTTGTAAACAGTTCTGGAACCATTACTTGTTCCTTTAGACAACATGAAAGAGTGAATAAATCCTGGTCTCATTTCCCTTACCGCTCACAGCTCTTAAATAATGGGTCTAGATTTTGCAGTTTCTAGGATGTCCCACACCCTTGGGACTTTTCATCTAAACTGTGAGGTCCCTCCCATGGTTGCTGTGATCTCTCCCCATTCTGTTCCTCCATCTGACCAAGAGCCTTTCTTTTCATAAACTGTCGAATATCTCTGTTTTGATGGTTCCCTACCTGCCTGAAGGTAAAGTCACTTTGAAATAGTTGCCCTGTCCAAAGGTCTAATTGGAGTATCTATTAATTTTCCAAAGTGCAGTCATTGGCCACGATATCTAATGGTTGCTTTGTAAATGTCCTCGGAGTGGGGAGAGATTTGTAATTGGGGCCTCTAAAGCTTGACTGACTCATGTGAATGGATGTGTTTGGGGCTTTATCCACTCCATAACCTGCAGGCATAAATAGACTCTCAAATCATTGCATAACAGGGGCCTTGCCTGCCATTTAGAATAAAGGTCTCTCAGCACAGCCACTAATGCATTTTGTGAACTTGGATGACCTCTGTTGGCTTCATTTCTTAATTTCTAAAATGGAAATAGTAGTGTTTTGCCAAGGTAACATTTACAGGTGTAAAACTTTTTGTTCAATGCTTTGCAATTCACAGGTTAAATGATCTGGAGACAGAAATGTATTTAAATTGTTATTGAAGAAAAAAAATCTGAGGTCTTCTGCGTGAAAGATCTACATGTGTTTAAAATAAAACTAAGGAAGCTGACATACTATGTTAAAACAGTAGTTACGGACTTAGCTCACAGCAGACTGTTGAGGACAAAAGTTGCCATTATTTTGCTGTTTAGGTCTCCCTTCATATGGTTGTGTTTAGATAAGATCTGTAATACAATCTGTTCTCTCTCATTGTTTGGTTCATGCAGGCACAGGCTTGCTGCAGGAAGTGGTATATCTAGTGAGTCAGGGAGCTGATCCAGATGAGATTGGACTAATGAATATAGATGAGCAGCTTCCAGTCCTAGAGTACCCTCAGCCCGGTCTGGACATCATCAAGGTACAATTTATTGCAAAGAAAGTCTTCCAGCATTTGGGTGTCTTTTTCCTTGGTTCCATGTTTACCACTTCATTTCATCTCGTGTCCTTCTCCTTTTCATCACTGGACTTGTTCAGAACGTTGCAACGATTCAGAGTGTTACTAGGTTATTTTAAATTGCTTTTATTGAGCTTTATTGTATTCTGTTTAATACTTTAAATGTGTTTCCACGTCCTAAATACCTTGGCAGTGGGTTTTCTGAATCAAAGTTCCAGGCCTCTCTTGCTTATGGAAACAGGAGCTGCCCAAATGAGGCAAATTTGCTTTGATTCCTTCTCTGAATTTGTGAAAGAGGAAGTACGAATGCAAATATCCATGAATCTGTATTCCCACTACTCTGAATTTACGCATCTCAATCTTTAGATCCTCAAATCCTGGCTCTCTACAGACTCTCTGGGTGTAGTTTGAGGGGTTTGGACTAGCCTGCATGAAATTCCACACTATTAAGAATCCCTTGAAGTCCAGCTGCATGGCACATAAGTACGATCTTGTCCTTGCTGCAACCACTTCTGACAGAGGCACATCCTGGAATTATTAGGAAAACTATACAGGGCCATCCTGTAACAGCTGCAGCGCTGCTGGAACTGAGCAAGCTAAGGCTGGCAGGGATAGAATTAAGCTGCTTGTGGTCAATGACAACTGCAGCCTCAGCCTACTTTAGGCTGAGAGTATTTAGAGGTCAGAGATTGCTCTTCTTTTTCATCTGTGATTCCTAATCCACTGAGACCTCAGTGCTACCCTACTGCAAAAAAGTGGTGGCAATAGTAAGAGGTTTAGTTTGAGATTACACATTCTTACCTATGCCATGTGCTAGCAGCTTGATTCAATATGGATTTATTCAGTTTTTAATAGCAGAGCATGATCTGTGTCATAAGACAATTTTGTATCAAATTAAAGAAAAAATATTGTTTGAAAGACATTCACATACTCAGATAAACTTTCGGGCCTAATTCTGAGGATAAAATCAAATGCAAGGGTAAAATTTGGAAGAAGTTAGGAGTCATGTTTTCAGAGCTTCTAATATTTTTCAAGGATTTTTAGTGGAGGCATTACTGGAAATAAAGTGAGTTTGATATTGAGAATCTTCAACTGTTACATTCTCTTTCTGAGAAGGTCCTGCAAATGGAAGTACTTTGAAAACAAAAGGGATAAAAACTCAAAATGACAAAAAGCCCGAGACATTTTCCAGCCTTTTGATATTTGAAAACCAGATGTAACTCCCTGACCTGATTTCATGTCCCAAACTCTTGTTAATTTTAGGAAGTGAATTTGTGAATGGAAGTCACTGTAGTAGAGGGCTTCAAGTATGACAGTTCAGGACAGCTCAGGATGTGCCCTGCAGTAGTGCTCAATAGGAAATTATTCCCTCTGCTTTATTTTAGGAACTGACGTCCCCTCGCCTCATCAAAAGCCACCTGCCCTATCGGTTTTTGCCTTCGGACCTTCACAATGGCAACTCAAAGGTAAAAATGAACTCATGTTTGCTTAAACTCTACTGGCAGCAGTTGTGTGAGTGCTTTGGGATGAGGAAAAAGCTTTCAATAAGATGATTTTCCCCCCATCACAGGTGATATACATGGCTCGAAACCCCAAAGACCTGGTGGTGTCTTATTACCAGTTCCACCGCTCCCTAAGGACCATGAGCTACAGAGGAACGTTTCAGGAGTTCTGCAGAAGGTTTATGAATGACAAGTGTAAGGAGCTGTTCTCTCTGCACACATTTATTTTCATCTCTGCATTCCTTCTGCAAGTACAGAAGTGAACTGGATAAAGGTGCATTTGTTTTGCATATACAGCAAGGAGGTTGCTACGGATAGTGCTGCGGGGATTTAGCCTTGTCCATGCAAACTATGAGCCGTGCTTTTTGTAAATATTTGCCTTACAGTATTTGTCCCCATGGGTTTAGCAGTTTTCCACCTGAACTGGAGGAAAACTCTGGTCTACTCTTCTAAAGTTCAGTTTGCAGGCTGCCAGCTACCTCCTAAAAAGTGGTGAATATTCCTAGCATAGTTTGATTTCAGTTGTTCCTCACTGTCAGCTGCATCTCAGGAGTGTTTCTGGTCCTCAGGTTTGGGGTTATTTTCTTGGTAATTCCTTTAATATTTAAATTTCTGCCAAAAGCACAAGGTTCATCCCTTTGCAAGTTAACACAAAATTCTCTAGTTTGCATGAGCCTGATCTGGAGCGCACCAGTGAGCTCGAGTGAGACCCCGTGAGGAGGCAGCTGCAGGCTGCTGCTGTCTGAAAAATGCAGCTCTGTGAGGAGAATGCCATAACCTGCTTTGCAGGAGCTCACCAGCTGCTCAGCCAGCAGCTCTTTAGATGGAGGGCTGTTGGTGGCATACCCACCGTGTTCCCACTCAGGCTGCACTGCCTGGAGTGGCTCTGCTGCACCAGTTCAGGCAGCTGGTAGGGAGGGCAAGCCCTGTGTTCTCACGTAATTGGCTGCCACTGGGCTTTTTGCCAAGGGATTGTCACACTCTCTAAGGAAGAGAAGATTCCTACTGCCTTTTATTTCTCTACAGTATCTCCTCTGATATCTTACCCTGACACTAAGAATTCACCAGGTACCTTGAGCTCTGAGAGCGGGATCTCCTCTAGATCCAGAGCAGCAAACCTGGAATTTAGGGGAATTGATGCTGAAGGAGCTGTGTAATATGAAAGGGAAGAAAAAAGTAAAGCCTACCAATGGAGGTTATTTAACAGGCCTTAAAAAACTTTGCTGCTCCTTATCCTGCAAGCTTGAGCAGGATTAATGCTCTCCTCCCATTCCAGCCATTTCAGTTTTCCATTTGCATTCCCTGAAAATGGAATGTTTGCCTGTGGCCCATGATCAGAAACTTCTAGACCAGAGACATAAGAAAGACAAATTAGAAGGTCTTCTAAGACAGAAGGGTTGGGTGCTCTTTTCCATGTAAGTATCCCAAGAGTTATTTGTGTCTTAATCTTGTAGCAGCTAGCTGACTTTATTACAACCTCCCAGAGCCAATAAAACATCACAGCGTGTTCTGTGGCCATAATTGTGCAAATGGGATGTTTGTAATGCACAGTAAATTTAGCATTCAGCTGAATGTTTGCACCTTGTGGAAGCAATTCAGCAGAATCCTGGTAACTCGAACACACCCAATGGACAAAGAGGTCAGTTTCATAGGAAAATAATTTTAATCAACTGACCAATTTTCAACTTTTATAAAGGAAAGATTCTGTATTTGTTATTCCCATTCCATAGACCCCTTAAGAAATGGATGCATGAAGGTAACACATCAGTGTTCCAGTTATCAGAATGAAACAATTCTTTTTCAAAGAGAAAAGATGGCTTCAAAATACAAACCTAAAAAGCTTTTTTATTATTTTTCTATAGCTGCTTTGCTGAAAAGATAAAACTGATCAAAAAAATATTGGGAAAGAATTGAAAATCTCCTTATTTGCTTAACTCCTGCCTTGATTATGTGAGGTAATTTGTGGGAATTAGTCACTGGTAACAGAGAAATATGCAAAATGCATTTCTTGTGGGGTTGTCTTCTAATATTGGCAACAAAAGAAATTCTTGAGATTGTAAGCACCAAGTACCAGTGGCTGAACCTCTGGTAGAGACACATAAATTGACTGAAGTCAATGCAAATGTGGACTTAATCAGAGAACTGGAAAACAGATGAGTAAAGTTTGGGGCAGAGGGTTAGGTCTTCCATCACATGGGTCAAAATGAGACATATTCTCCTTGGGCAATGAGCCACTCCAGTTCTTTCATTTTTCTTTTTTTTTTTTCCTTTTTGAAAATGGCTTAATAACCAAAGTGTTCATTTTCCTCATGCCAATCATAATGTTTTTGTAGTAGGATATGGTTCGTGGTTTGAACATGTGCAAGAGTTTTGGGAACACCACATGGATGCCAATGTACTTTTTCTCAAGTACGAAGATATGCATAAGGTAGGTTAGATGTAGCAAAATGGTGTTTTAATCACATTCAGCTTCCTAGTTTTTAAAATACATAAAGCACAAAGTTACATTCTTATGTCCGTATTTGGGCTCCCTAGTGCCTGATACCATTTTTAAAGCACTGGCTTTAAAAATTTGGTATCTTCTATGGGCTTTAAGCACTTTCATATACATATTAATTTACTGGGGAGTCTGCTTGCATCCATAGGCACTGAACTACTTTCAGAGAAGGCAGTGATGTGAAACTGTTCAGTACTTGTTACACTCAGCCCTGGGCATCCATTTAAAAAGAAGTCTTGCTGTATGTCCTGTACCAATGAGGAAAAAAGTATATAATCAATATTTTGTCCTATGTATTTGGCATTTATTGTGATTATTTGGTTGTTCTTACTGCTTTCTGTGAAAATGTTGAAAACAATGAGGGTATGATCATGTAGCATAAGGTGGATATAATTATTGAGTCCTTACAGTATGCTTGCTAATAAATCCACTTTAATCAGAAATCAAGTGGAAATACTACGTATTTCTTATTGCAGTAATGTCTTTTTGAGAGCTAATGAAAGTACTTCAGAATGCTTATTTGACTGGAAAACTAATGCAAACATAGGAAAAACCCAGCTCCTGTTTCTAAACCTGTAAAAAGACAAAATCAGGACAAGACTCAGTAAAGCTGAGTAAATTATAATTCTGATGGAGTGGGATTCTAGAAGAAGGTGTAATACAATCAGAGTAAGTAAAGTTTAGTCCAAATTATTTCAAGACCAGGGTTTTGCATAATTAATGTATTCCTAGCTGTGCTCACCAGCTGGTGGCATCACAGCATCCTTCTGCTTCCTGATAAATATTACTATTTTGTCCTTGCAACTCATACTGAGGAACCCTGGAATTCTGGAGATGTAAATTAATGGTTATTCTCAGAGGCCACCTCACCAGATCCTTTCCATCTATGTGAATGCAGTCCGAGAAGCTGACAAAGGAAGAAGGGCTCTCCTAACATTTTTAGTCGTTTATTTGACTAAGGTCAAAATCAAAGTAACTTTTAAATCCTCTGAAATGCACTGGTGTTCCAAAGGGATCAGTTAAGGGTGGGGTATTCTCTGAAGTGGGAAGCATTACTATTACTTTTAAGTTTTTCCCTGTTCTGACATCTGAAGGTTACATGGCCATGCTCTCTGCCAACCTGTCTAATTCCTTGGAATGTGTTTCTTTTCAGCGAATTGGAAGGCGGAAAAACTTCAAGGCAGTGGTGTTTCTACAACTTCTGCACTCGTATCTTGCACACTCACGGGGATATAACTTAGTTTGAAATATTTAAACTCATTAAAAATGTGATTTTAAATATCATGAAATAACCCAGGTTTTAAATGCTCTCTTACAGGACCTAGCTACAATGGTTGAGCAGCTGGTGAGGTTCTTAGGAGTTTCTTATGACAAAGCACAGTTGGAATCCATGGTGGAACACTGCCATCAACTCATTGATCAGTGCTGTAATGCAGAGGCTCTTCCTGTTGGCCGGGGTATGTTTAAAACCCACAGCAAAACTCTTCTTGGAGAAGTTGCAAGAAGCAGCTTAGTAACCCCCAGGGTGTGTTAGATGTTGGCAAAATATTGCCGTGTAAAGGATGGGAGGGAGCTGACTGTTGGTGCAGTTTGGAGGCTGAGTTGTTTTGAACTCAAGTTAGGTAGAAGTGACTGAAGAGGATGGAAGAATCCAAGATTAACAGTGTAATTTCCAACCACTCTGTCAGAGAGTCTTTGTCTTGCTTCGATGGAGTCAGCACTTCGTGCTGACAACTCTGTGCTGCTCCTTCTGACCTTCGGCATGCCAAAGCCCATACCATCTCAGTTTATCCTGGTCTGAGCCCTCGGGTTTAAGTAGGTCAGGTTTTCTAGAATAGCAGGTATTTCTTATTTGGAAGGCATAAAATTACAAGGAACCACAGCTTCCCTTACGAGCTTTTTATTTTCATTTCCTACCTCAGCTGTTTAAAATGTGTTTAGCTTCTAGATGTTTATTCTGGTGAGATCTTTCTCTAGGAACCTGAAGGTGCCATTTGATCTGTTGATACATCTGTCCTTTCATAAGAAATCAAGTCGTTTCAGTTGTCTTTGAGAAGCATAAGAGTGAACTTAGTCTCCCTCAAATTATTTTCTCTGTGCTGCTTTATAGCACTTTTAAAAATGAGGAACCAGGTCAAGATGGTCAGTTTCTATGTTACCCCAACATATGCCTTATCCAAACATAAAATCACTTCATACACTAATTTAATCCAGTTTTATTTGGAACTTTCCATTGTTTCCCACCCTGTTAGCACTTTATGGTTCAGCGTCATACACAAAGCATATGTTTATCATGCCCACAAAGTCTGTCAGAGGAATTGATTTGCAGGTTATTGTCCCTTACTCAGGGATTATGACAGGAAGACTTTGCTCTTAGATTTCTGTGTGTAGGAGCCCTTTCCATACTACCACTTTCAGCCAGCCTTCATGTGATCTGCAAATTATACCAGCTGTAATTTTTATAATTATTTTCAAATCTCTGATGAAAATACTGAATATTATCAGTCCCTCTTGACCACTAATTCTGTATTAGCTAGTTATTTGTTCGATTATCACACATTTGGCTGGGACATCCCAAGGTCCTTGGATAAGGTGCTCTTGTGGGTGCAAGGCTTTACAAACAGTGGGGTTATGTTCTCCTTGCTGGCCCACACGTAGCCTTCTATTTCTACTGTCTAAAATGTTTCAAAAGGAAGCCTTCATGTTGTAATAGAGAAGGAAGGGAGCTACAGCATTTAATGTGGTATTTTGTCATTTGTTCTCTGTGTGCTTTTTAGTATAAATATCCTTATTTTGAATTTCTTTTCTTTGCTGTCTTTGGCTTTTACAATATTTTGTTACTTCAGAATGTAGCTTCATTAAGCAGTGCTTTGTTCCTTCTCTGTTCGTTTCTGTGGCAAAGAATGGTGGCAATGACATGACAGCTGATTGTAATTTGTTTCAAATATTTTAATTTGTCATTAGTTACATTTACTTTATTATTTTGCTTTATTTTAGTTCTTCATTTTTTTTTCTTTTAGCACATTGATCTTTACTCTGAAGATAACCCTGAACTGCTGTGAAAGCAGAACAATGATTAGATATGTTACTTGTATTTGACTCTTATCACATCATAATTTACGCAGTTGCATGATTCAAATCATAAACCAGGTGGGTGACTTTTTGACAAGCTATCAATTCGTACGGTAAAAAAGAAAAAAATTGTTACAAATAATCCACTGTTTATGTATGTCATTTGTAAAACTTGTCATTTGTCCGTACGTTTTTTTAGCCAGACTCAGAAATAAAAGGTTTTTCTTTACCAAGCAGAGGAAGAAAATATTTTATTATTATTATTGAATAGGAAATACAGGGTTTTGTGTTTCATGCTGTACTTTTTGCAGTTATAGTTGCCAGAGCAAAATTTAAGTTAGTATCAAATGTTTATGATTGTAAGCATTTCCTTAATTTATGTTTCTTTAAATACATGAGATATTTGGTGAAAACAATAAGTGGCATTTTCAGTGTCAGGTTATTCTGGTCTTTGGATCCTGAAAAGAAACCAGGACACTTTCATACTTTCAGGAGTTATAGAAAAGCCCTGATTTCATAAAATGGCCCTTGCCACACATGCTATACCATTATGTTAATAAGTAATATGTAGATGTTTCTGACAGTTTTGTCTTTGGTCTCAATTATAAAGTTGCTGCATAAAAGCAATGGTAATTGAATTAAATGGGTATTCTTCTTATGCATCAAATGCATAATTAAGCTCCCTGCATGTAGCTTTGTTCTTGCTGTTACGATTAAACTATGGTAGCGCAGTCCCAATTCTCCTTTCATTTATTCCAGTTGAACAAGTCTGGATTTTGTCTTTATCTCCAGCATAAATGAGAAGAGAATTGGGCCTCTCAGTCTGGTTATTCCATGGGGCTTATTCAGCCACAAGTAACCCTGGCTGACTTTGAGTTAAATATATTTTGGGCTGCATTGAAACAGTTGTCAAGGGGGCTGCTGTCTTTGGCTGGTAGGTTCAGCAGGGTCACCAGGTTGTGCTACTGGTTGGGTTCCATAGATTAATTCGTATGAGGCAGGTGTTCAGTGTCTATATTGCATCCCCCCAAAGCTTCCTATTCCTCGTGTTCAAAATTAAAATGGCAGCGGCACAAGTTGAGTGCATGGCACTTGTTCTCTTTCGTAGACAGAAACTCATATTTAACAAACAAATCTCTCCATGCTGAGAAATGGAAATTCATCTGTTGGACTTATCTCTAGACACAAAATAATAGAAATCAGCAATGAAAATATTACACTCCAATAGTCAGTTTTATACCCCACATTCCATGTACCTTTTGAATAGTTCTCTAACGAGTGGGTGCCGGAGGCACGGTGATTTTGAAATGTATTATTAGCTGTTGGAATTATTAAACAGCCATAGTTTGCACTGAAAGCAGAAATCCACATTTAAGTGAACATCCAACACAAAATCTGTGTTCATTTCTGATTAAGGCCAGAGTAAAGTCTCAGACAAATCAGTTCTGTGTATCAATACACAGTGTGTAACACTGTGCTGGTGCAGCTGAAGAGGTGTATGGTTCTTATTTTAAGGCTTTGCAAGGGTTGTGCCAGAGTAATTGGGTGAGACAATGAACAGCCCTAGGTCTCATTAAGCCTCAGTGAAAGCCCAGACTGATCAGAATCTCACAGCTGATACTTGGTGCCCTGCACAATTAGACTGTAGGTATTTAGGGTCCTGTTACATCCACTCTGACTTGTGTTCTTTCTCTATGTTTCAGGACGAGTTGGGCTATGGAAAGACATCTTCACTGTTTCAATGAATGAGAAATTTGATTTAGTTTATAAACAGAAGATGGGAAAATGTGACCTCACATTTGATTTTTATTTATAAAAAATGCATGTGTATGATATCCAGATATAGCTAGAAGTGCTTTATGCATTCATTTATTACCTGCTGGACAAACTACTGTAGCTATTATGTGTAATAAGATTTAAAGAAAGGAAAACAATCTAAGTAAACTGTATCAGATGCAATTATCTTTGATCCTAAACAGCTGTTTATCTTCTAGTATTTAAGTCCTTTGTCCACATGCAAGAACTTCCTAGACAATACTAGAAGATTCAGCTGTTACGGAATGTATTATATACGTATAAGGTATCTATCATATATGCAACTAGAATGTACACCTTTTCAGCCCCACATTGATTATTTAATGTGTTTTATAAAAGCTTGTCACTAGAACCTAAATAAACATCCGTAAACCAAATAAAAATTTATTTCTGAGGGAAACGAGTAACAGGCCAAAACAGTATGCTAGAATGATCTCAGGGGTTAATTGTCACATTTATTTTTATAGCAGGTATAACCGAGTATAAATAAATCCCATTCCAAAATAGGAGCTGATCCAAGTGGGGTTCACATTAGGTTCTGCACACCCTTATCTGTGTGATTTGAGTAGGTTCTGTGCACTGGCACACTCTGCGAGACAGGGCTTGTTCTGATTTACAGCTGTGATTGTCAGCCTGATCCCAAATCCCACCCACACCTTTGTGGAGACAGCTTAGAGCTGGCTTCCTGATGGAGGCAGTTCAGCTCTGTACCCAGGGTCAGCAAACAGAAGATTCTTAAGCCCTCAGCTCTAGGTCGGGCCCTCAAAATGAGGCTTAAAAGCCAGGAATCTGGTGCAGGGACTTTCCTGAAGAATCAGTCTCCAACCCATATCACTTTGCTGTGTGGATGTGAATTTCTCCTTTTAGGGGCAGCCAGAGAAGTTAAGGTGCTGGATAAGCTCCAGTTTCACTAAAAGGTGAGGACACTTAGCACGGTTTAGGGGTTGTTCTCCTGGACTCCACCAGACGTAAGGGGAAGATCTGTGCCAGTGTAAAGCAGGCAAGGGGAAGTGCAACATCCGAGGAAGAGAGTTGATGGATATGCCAGCAGGTGGGAGTATTGCACAAATATCCATGCACAATAAGTTCCAGGAATTGTTAGCCATGACTGATCTGGATTATAATCAGGATTCAAGTTTATTTCTCTAATCTTTTTTTATTCTCTACACAAACAGCCTGAAGCAGGCTACTATCACTACAGAACTCTCCCAAATTATTTTATTATTCCATTATGTAATGACATCTATGCTTTTTAGGTTCTCAGCTGCAGGAGGCCCATTTTTGCTAGTCAAATGTTCAGGCTCACCAAAAACTGTGAGGAAGGACTAGTTTTTAGTGTTTCGGTTCTGTTGGGAAACTGTCAGTTCAGCACTGGCAAGTGGTGTAGCATGATGTGGCTTGACAGCACTTTTTCTTGTATATTTGTGAGTGAAAATGCTTTCAGTGAAATTTTATTTCTATTTTTATATTTTTAGTACTGTATGAATATTAAGCACTACACATTATACTTCTGTGCTTGCTTGCTTACTGAATAAAAGATGTGTTCTGTGCATTGTGGCTGCTCATTTTCTAGACCTCCCACTCAGGCCAGGTGGTCTTTGCAGACGAACTACAACAAACTGCAGGAACGTGGGAGAAGGAGAATTCCCTCTTGCTACAGAGGAAGGCAAAATTCCCCCACAGTTCCTGCAGATTAGAGTCAGAAGAAGATTTCATTAGCACCAAAAATCTACTTAAATCACCTAATCCCGAAGATGTATGAGCAATACAACCTTACTGAGTGCCTAACATTTCTGAAGGCACCAGGGAATTCTGCTCCAGTTCCCAGAGCCACTTTCCTTTACTGCGGCCGATGCCCAAAAGCCAGGAATGTCCCACAACCACATTTCTGACAGCCAGGTCCATCCATATGCCATTGCCTGTGCAGAGGGCCACCAGGTGTCAGGCCACATGCTGAAATTCTACCTTTGGATCTCTGGTACTTGAAAGCATTTGAGTTTTTCTATAAAAATCCAGAGGTAGTAAGCTCTTTCCTGTTTTTGACAACTTGAACTTTCAGGACTCAGCCAAATGTTACCAAGACTCTGCACAAACACGGACACCCCTTGGCCTAAATTGTCTGTGGAGAAAATGCCTCATTGGTACCAAACCACTGCAAATTAAGAACGAAAGTACCAGAAAACCAAGAGAATTTCTTTATTTCTCCCCTCAACATTCCAATTTGGTGAGCTGCTTCTGCTGAGGGAAAAGGTTTACCAGCAAAGGTTTAAAGAAAGGATTAAGGAACAACTTCTGTTGCTTTAGCAAAAGAAAAAGGTTAAACAGAGATTCAACTGAATCAAATAATATTAAAAATAAAATCCCAAACCCAGTGACCACACCTGTGGGAAGGGCACAGCACAGAAATGATGATGTGTAAACTCACTACGTAATCCATTTGATTTCTTTACTGCAGGATTTGTAAATTGGTGTCCTCTAGTGTTTGAATCATAAACCATGTGCAGATGAGTATTTTCTGCTACCTGTCATAGTGTGTATCACTCAGAACAGAAACGCACCCAATAATCAGCTTCATTCTGGCAATGCAAAGAGAATCAGCAAAAACGAGCATTTTTAAAAAAATAGAACATACAGAGATTTCAGCTTAATGAGGTTTAGACCTCGAGTGTCAAGTCATACTCCAGTACAAACTGCTGGTTTAGCTTCAGAGAGTTGCAAGGAAACCAAGAAAGCTGATGCCACTGCGCTCTGGTCCATCAGCTTAAAAATCACCCCTCTTAAAGATGGAAGAGTGATGGCAAATTCTACAGGCAGACTGGAACAACTGCTCCTTATAGCTCTCAGGCTTGAATCACACTTGGGTGTATGTAACATCCAATGTCCTTCTGAAAGTATCTGAGCTGTGTGGTCTTTAAAAATGAATGTGAGAAAAGTTTACAAAAATGCAAGGCAAGTCTTTGTGCTTTAGAACCCCAACATGTCAGAATAACTGTTAGCAGCGCAGGACTCCTTCCTATAAGCTGGTTCTAAAAAGGGTGAAGAGCTAATGCAGGAACATTAGGTTCTTTTGGTGAGCTGTACTGTGCCAGCATAATTTTTCTGGATTTTGCCGCTTCATCCACGGGCAAAACTGTAAAGCCACGCAACAACTTTTGCTGGAGTTCTCTCTGTGCACAGATGATAAGCCCTGGCAGTGCATGCTAGAGTAGTTTGAGAAGCTGCCACTTCCAGCTGTCCACGCTGCCTCTCTGCCAGGAATGGCCACCACAGAGGAGAGACAGCAGAAGCAAATGTGTGCTGGTTCCTCAGCTGTTGTAATTTACAGGCTGACATTAACTTGAGCCGACGTGGATGGTGGTGTGAGATAATAGGCTGTGCCAAGAGCCAAAGCATGTCCTCAGGTGCTGCCCTGGATTGGAGGTGTCCTCCCAGGTACTTGTCTGAGCTCCTCTGTACCAGCCCTGCAATTGGCCAGAGGTCTCTGCTTGGGAACAGTCTGTTTCACACACAGGCTGAGTTTCACCTCTGAAAGATTGTCTTTAAAGGTGGAACTGTGTCCTTGAGCAAGAAGGAGAGACAGATCCACACTGCCACATGGTGTGTATTAACTAAAACTTGCTTTTAGGAGGAATGCTGTTTTGTAGGAAGGAGTGCTGCAATGTGTGACAGCACACAAGATGAAGAAAGAAAGGCAACGTAATGACTGCTCAGACTGATCCCAGTCACAGTCACTAATATGCCGACTGGCTTGATGTGTGTGGTACGAGTGATATCCAAACTAACTGCCACCCAGACATTAAATCCACTGTCACCGTCTCTGTCACATACTCAGTTTTTGCCAGCACTGAACATAAGATGACAATTTGAGCCTCACAGCTGGTGTTACAGTGTGTTAAGACTGCAGCCCTTGCAGGCCTTACGTCTGCTTCCTTTCGGCTTTGGAGGAGAGTCACCCATGAAATATGGGAGAGCTCTAACGACTCAGAAAAGTGAACCAATTGGAACAAAACAAGAACTAAAGAAAATGTTTAGATTTCAAGCTCCGCTGGGAAGACAATTCTTTTGTTTCAAAATGAAACAAAATTTTTCCCAGGTACCACTCTTGTTTGTTCTGTACCTTGTTCTGCACCCTGCCTCCAAAGGAAATTTTAACCCTACTGAAACATATAATCCTGGAAATGCTGCAGGAGACTTTCAGTAGCTGGGATTGCTACCACTCTATAGCTGGTAGGATTTAAACTCACAAAGAAAGACCCACAGTGGGTCTCCAGTTTCAGTCCTTTAACCACCCTGCTCCAGTCACACATGCTGAGGGCTTGGTCTCTCGTAGCAGCCAGACTCTTTCAGACATGTTCCTTGTTCCCTCCTCGGTAAATACCAGTGAGATTAGAGACTAAAACAGTTCTGATTTGTTTTTAGCATTAAAGATCTGTATAAGCCTATGTACTCTAAACAGGAGGAAAAAGGAATATAAACAAAAATACAGCATGGGTCAATGCAAGCTGTAAACATTTGGGTTTTAACCATGCAAGTATGGATCATTTGGTCACTCTTTTACTGAGTAATCTGCAGCAATTTACATGAAGTCTTTAAAATAAAGAAGTAATTTCAAAACTATTTCTAGCAATAACTATGTTGCTATGTTCAGCCATTACATTCCTGTGATCCTACACACTTCTGCTCAAGTTATTGTCTCTAAATGAGAACCATCACTGAATTCAAAGAGACCACATGAAAGGTAAGCTACATACACAAATATTTGTGAGAAACAAAGTTTTAATGTGCCCTGTAGGGCATTAGTCTGTATCAAGAACTACTGAAATACTGAATTTGTTAATGGATTTCTGAGAATAGCATCATCATTTAGTTGCTGAGGCAAGGCCAGTGTGTCTGGATCCTGCAAGACACTGCATTTTTTTCCAGAAAGTGGCTACAGGATAGTTTTCAAGTAGTCTCTCTCAATCTATTTTAAAAAATACATCAAAGCTTAGGGACGGACATAGAATAAGGCCATTTTTTTTTTCATGTTGGACTGCAGTGATTTATGTAGTCCTTTGGAATGACCAGGAGGCCATCCTTAAATGCCCCCGATGAAGAAGAACCTGGTTTATGCATGGTTTAATCCACAGTTCTGCTTGACAGGAGTTCTTTCACCTTTCCCCTGAAGTACCTGAAACAGAGACGTTTTATAGCTCAGGACCTTTATAGGCCGGTAGTCTGTCCCTGTAGCCCAGCTTAGAGCATGTCCTGATAATCAGAGCGACCTGCTGCACACCGAGGAAGTAGTGCAGGATGCAGCAGGGCAGACCAGGAGGCAGCCTGTGTGCTACTGGACCTCCTTATGTGATGTGTTGTAGGTTGACTTTCACTTTGCAGGTATTTCTGCCTTTGGGACACAGAATTACTTAGTCACGATATGCAAAATTCTCTTTTTCTCTAAAATAAAATGTACCTCCTGTAGGTGATTTCAGTCTGCTGCATTACTGGGCAGGGCTCTTGGAGGTGGTTTGTCCAAATGAAAAACATGTGCTGGAATCCAGAAAACTGTCACACAGGGACAGGTGACAAGTGAGAGAGAATCTGGTATCTGTAGGATTGCTCATTCTGTCTAGAGAGAGCTTTCATGTCTATTTGCTTCCATTTCGTATGTTCCATAAAGCAAATGCTACTGCTGTTTTCCCTACATTGTATGAAGTGAGGAGGAAACTTCTTTGGTCATCCTCTGAGTAGGGCAAAGGCTGGCTGTAAGTAGTTGATATTTCTAGAATGAGCCTTTTCCCTTAAGCCGTGGAAACAGGGAACAGTAGCTACTGCAGACTGAGAACATATCGGTTAAGGATTTCATAATTGGAGTTAGTGAGGTGAGAAAAAGAAGACAATAAGAAGACACCATCTTTACAGTGGATAGTCTGATTTGCGTATCAGAATTTTGCCTCTTGCCAGTGAACACTGGCAAAGATGCTGCCTGCTTCCAACACACAGCTCCAGGAAGAGTTGGGAGGTGGGAGTCATTTTGCAGGAAACTCCTGCTTCACTCAGTATTTGGATTTCAGTGTGAAATGCCCTGTGTGTTTGTGGTACGTGTAGGTGTGCACAGCTGTGCTGAGAGAGAGAGAAAGGAGCGAGGGGAAAGCAAGCAGTGTGAGAAACTGCCCGGCAGACCCCAAAGTCAGAGAGAAGGAGGTGGTGCCCTGGGCCTTGAAGCAGAGATTCCCCTGCAGACCGTGGAGAAGCAGGGATTTCACTGTAGCCATGGAGAGGACCGTGCTGAGGCAGGTACCATTCTGGACCCACATTTTGCTAACCTCCAGGTAGCCATGGCCCGAAGGAAGCTGCGGCCTGTGCGGGGGCCATGGCCCGAAGGAAGCTGCGGCCTGCGCGGGGGCCAAGGCCTGATGGAAGCTGCTCCATGCTGGAGAAAATTCCTGGCAGGAGCTGTGGGCCTTGGAGAGGAGTGCAGGAGCCCTCTGTGCAGGACTCTAGCCAGTGGGAAGGACACACACTGGAACAGGGGAAAAGTGTGAGGGGGAAGGAGTGGCAGAGAGGCCTTCAACATTTCTATCTAAGCTGAGCAGAAATACAACATTTGCAAGATTCATCCATCTTGTAGCTGTAGTGAAACATGGCTCGGCTGCAGGAGCTACGCATACAGACACTTGGGAAACTCTTATCAATTAAATTATTGAAATGAGAGCCAAATCCCTTAGTGGCTATAAATGCTGTAATTCTTCTTAAGATAGGAAAGCAAGCAGAGCTGTTCTGATTTATGATAACTGAGGATCTTGCTCTCACACTAGTAGGAATATACTTAAAAATACAAGCAGTGGATCTGATTTATGACTTTTTATGCACTGCTGTGGATTCCAAGTGACATATAAATCAGGAGCTATTCAGTGCAGGTAAGTTATTCTTGATTCATGCACCGATATTTTGCAGGTGTAAAGGCAATGTAAGTGAGAAGAGAACCAGGGTCAGTATTTGATGAAACTTGAAATCTCTTTGCTCTGTATCAGTAACTTTGACTTCTTATGGACCACATGCTGTTTCTGAAGGGTCTGTGAGAAAGACAAGCTTAGACCTGACGCACATATACTTCAACCAGAAAATGTTTTCAAGTCCACAAAAATGCCGGCTGACTTTACAGGAGTGTTGTAGAGCTCCATCCTGATTTTCTGGAGTCAAAGAAAGCTTTGCTAATGACTTCAGCAGCATCAGGATGTGCTACTACCTACCATATTCTTGTCATAGCCTAGTTACTCAGCCACAGAGCTGCTGCTGCATCAACTTTTTGGCCAGTCCTCTTGCTAACGAATTGATAAAAATATATCTGTCGATGCTGTAAAAGGAGCTGAGTAGTATTGAAAGGTCTGTGAATTTCCCTCTGGCTAGTCTCTGAATTTCCCTGAGCTGGTACAAGTATCTGGGGAGCCAACAGCAGAATCATCTTGTGTGTGTTTGTCTGAAATACTACGGTTGTTGTCTGCCCATATTTATGATGGGGTAGGTCTTGCAGGCAGAACTGGTTCATTTGAGTTCTTGGTCTCTAAGAAATGGACCCTCCCTGTTCATGGTTTCTAGGGAGCCAGTACTGCACAGGTCCCACTGCCAGGGTATCAGCCACTGTGGTGGGTTTGTTTGTTTATTCATTTTGGGTGGATTTTTTCAGGGTGGGAGGCAGAAGGGCTTTTCTACCAAAGCAAAATGCTGCACAGTGCTGCATTTTCACTAGATGACTAGTAAGTCTTGCTCTTGTCCTGCTGTTTTTCACTTAGCTGTGCAATATCGGCTTTTTTTTCACTTCTCATCTCTCTTTACCGAGTTGTAACTGACTGAGTGGTGGGTTGACCTTGACTGGATGCCATGTGCCCACCAATCCTTTCTATCACTCCCCTTTCTCAGCTGGACAGGGGAGACAAAAGATGGAAAACATCTTGAAGGCTGCAGAGCTCACAGAATTCCCTGTGCTAACATTTGCTTTCTATACTGCGATAATTGAATGGCAGGAGCACGGTGCAGTTGATTGGCACATATCAGAGAGAGAAGGAAATATGTTGTACTCTCTGACTGTCGCTCGGCTTGGAGAGAAACCAAATTTCTGATTTTGAATTACATTTGTAATAGAGAAAAGAAGGTCTTGAAATATTTCCTTTGAAGTCTGATTGTGTTAACCTCGTAAGTATCACTAGAACTACACTGTGATCCAGTGCATAAGAATGTCAATATTGAAAAATGTTTTTGTGACTAATGACTATAAAACAGTATGGAAAAGATTGGATGATAGCACCATCACCTGGGTCACCCTTGTTTTGTCAGCGCTTAAAACCCTTTACACACGGGAAAAAACAGGTGCCTCATCATACCTGAATAAACTTTGGAGTGCCCTGTTGCCTAAAATCATAAGAAAAACTTTAGGCATCAGGCCTCTCCAAAGGTTTAGGTCCATAGATTGTCCTGGGCTCTTAGATTCCTCCCTGTAGCTCATAGCATTGTTTGCAGGAGCAGTTTGAGCTGGGTGGTTGCACTGAGCAGATGCAGATCGCTCAGCTGTGCCGAGCAGGCCCTCATGGAGCCACTCTTGACACCACTCTGGCAATGCCGTGCAGTGCCATGTCTGATTGCTGTTTCCCTACTTAATTTTTCTGTTTGTACTTGCAGTGTAGTTTGCTGCACATTTCCTGGAAAATTAATATTATCTCTTCATGAAACAGAGTAATTAGTGTAATGAGCTTGTGTCTGGTGTATGCATTTTTCTCCCACAAAACCCTAAAAGTCAAGATCAACATTTAAAGCAGCTGTGCTGCTTAATAGAGTAACATGCTTTCTCGACTAAAGGGTGGTGGTTTTAAATATTTTTAGAGTGCTTTGATGTGCACAGACTTCAAGATAAGGGCAGAAAACATTTCCAGGTATAATTCTGTGGTAAAGGAGTTAGTCTACCACTCCAGCCTCCTACTCTAAACTGCATGTCTGAAAGTGCTGACATAGGAGATAGTATCCAGCACAGCCACAGAAATTGTGACCTCCTCTCATCTGGTCACTGCTGTCAGCAAGACATATCTCAGTCTATTCTTTCATTAGCAAATTAGACCTCATGTCAAGAAATCAGTTTTTGTCTCTCTTGTTGCTGTGCCAGCCACACTTCTTCTTCTTTTGGTACCCTGTACTCTGTTGTATTCTCATAACTCAGAGGAGACCATGGCCAGGGTGCAGACTGCAGAAGAACTCAGTGCCTTGCACGCCCCTGCCGAGACATCACACTCCCCACAGGGCCTCATTTTACACACAACACAAAATAGTTGTGTGGCAACAGGGGGCATTCAATTAAATCAACTGCAGGTTGTATCCACAGTCTTGGAACTTTAGGTCAAAATCCCTGTATAGGGTTTGAGACACATTTTTTCCCACTACTTGGGGAGAAGTCATCTGTCAGGCACACGGTGTTTGCTGCATCCTGTGGAACGAGCTAAATCAATCTAGTTCTGTGGATGGGAAGAGGGTGGAAGAGGGAGCCGTGGCCCTGCTCACGCAGCTCTTGTTCATCCTGCTTCTATGTGAGGAAATAGGGTCTTTATTCCCTTCCCTGCTCTGGGGCCCACTGAAACTTGAGAGAGATGCCTCCTTTGGACTCCTGTTCTGAAGTCAGCACAAGACCACTAGTTCCAATTATAATGGATGTGACACACATCCTTTGGCAATTTCTTTGGAATGACAATACACTTAGCAAAGAAAGCTCATCTTCTGGACAAGTAAGATTTATAGTTTGTTCCAATCAAGTATGAATTTGCTGGTAATCCCAACCTGGACATTTCTCTTGCAAGTCATTTTTAATTATGTTCCTGTGAGGCTGCCACCATCACAGTTCATGCCACTTTTCCTCCTCTCCTTGCCATGCAGTTTTAGATTTAGGGT
Organism: Cnemophilus loriae; assembly: GCA_013397755.1. NCBI lineage: Eukaryota > Metazoa > Chordata > Aves > Passeriformes > Corvidae > Cnemophilus > Cnemophilus loriae. Next base: position 569,466 of record VZTF01005326.1, on the reverse strand, counting down.
CAGATTCATTGTAGGAGTAAGCTGTGACAGCTCTATTGATTTCACTGGAGCTGTGTCCAGCTGTGAATTTGAATGCTTTCTTTTGTCAGAATGGCTTGAAGTTGAAAAGAAATGTGCGAGGCGTCCGTGATTGTGTACCTTCATTGTAAGGAAGGGATGAGCATAAGAAAAAATTGGCTCTCGTAAAACTGCAGCAAAGCTGTAAATAACAAAAAGCTGTATTTTGCCATCTTGCTTTTTGTAAACAAAGCTTCTTCTGAAGGCAGTTACGTTTTGTTTAAGAGCAGATCCTAAGCTTGGAAAAAACATAAATACCTATGAACTAGCCCCAAAGTTCAAATTTGTATACAAAACCTCCTTGGATTCAAGTAGAAGGTAAAGGTTCATAGCTATGGCTGAATTTGTCTCATCATGAACCCAAAAGAAACATCACGCCAAATTCATGAGAGCCAAAGGTGTCTTAAGTAAAATAAATCATCCCTGTACACTCTGTTGCACTGCCAGGTATGTCACTCTCCATTGTTGGTTGTGCTTTTAGTGGGAAAGGAGCTGGCATTTGCTGAAATACGTACCAACCACAGAGCCCTTCTGCAGGCAATGAATTTTGACCCCACTGCTACATGATATCTCTGCCCAAAGCTCAATAACTGAATAAAGTCTCTAAATTGTACAGGGCAATGAGCTCCTCTCTGTTGTTTGAAGTGAGAGTTCTGCTGTCATGGAACACATTTATGCACTCTTCTCAAAGTTTTTTAACTTTTAAATCTTAAGTGTGTATTCCTACTTACTGTTTAGTCTGTAGTATCAGAAAGAGAAACCCTAGCATCTTTTCTTTAAACACTTACAGTTGTGTTTGGCTATTTATTGCTTTCAAAGGTGCGGACTTATCAGTAACTGATTTACTTACACATTTATAGAAAATTACATTATACATTTATACAGTTATAGAAATGAACTGATTTATACTGAGTTCTCAGAAAACAAAAATGTGATTTTGCTAAATTTAGGAGTATATGGATTACTGCCTAATGTATTTTACAGCTGCATCTGTGAGCTCTGTCCCAGATCCCACATTCTTCTCCTGGGACATTGGACAGATCTTCAAAAGATAGTTGACAAAGAAGATGAACTGGGAAAAAAAAAGCATTTCAGATGCTTGATGTTGGTCAGACTTTGACAGTCTCAAAGGGTGAGTTCAGGAGGTGTTGAAACCTTTCTCTTCTGTGTAGCAGAAGCAAAATGTGATGCTGTGCTGGCAGGGCCACACTGTGTCATTGCTGTTGATAATTGTTTAGAGGCCGTCCCTGTTTATGTCAAGAGCAAAATTTCAATTGGAAGCAGGTTTCCAGACCAGTAATATCAAAAAGGTGCAAGACATGGTCAAAAGCTATTCAAGTGAAAGTTTTGGAAAACTTGTAAAAGTAATGTGACTTAAATTTGACAACTGGAATGTTTGCTTGAGATTTTGTCGGTATAATGTGTCTCTCTATGTGAAAGAGTTGCAGTTTGCCAGCAGATTTTTTTTTTATTCAAGAGAAGATCTCACAGCTTAAATTCGTATACATGCGGTTTTATGAATATGCATAGATTAGGTTGTGAACTCTAAGTCAGAGACCAGCTGGTTTTTGTCTGCACGGAGAGCTTCTCTGCTCACTTTCGGAATTTGTCACCTTATAAACCACCATCAGATTGGACTTGAAGGAGCACTGGGTGTTTATATGATATCATAACTGAGGCCTATCAAGAACAGAGGAGGATTCTGATGCACAGTCTGCACCAGCATTATTGTACACTTCAATTTCTGTCCTGAACGTGGAGGTGACTAACTTTTATATTTATTTTTCCTGAAGTACTTGACTCTCTTTTGTTTGTTTGTTTAATTTAGGTGAACTGATCTGTTACATCTGCATTTTAAACTAATCAGTATGTAATGGGTTAAGCTCATTTCAGCTGAGGTTGGTGTTGATTTCTTTGCTATTACTAAATTATCATTAGGAGGACACATACATTCCTGAAACACTTTGAGAGTGTTTTGGTAGAAGAGAAGGACGTATCAGTGAGATTGATGGGAAAGAACATGCTTTCATATAAACATATGAAAGTTCATAGAGCTAAAGCTTTGAAAAAAATTATCTTACATGATGGAAAGACTTGTAGATTGTAAGTTTTTGAGCGGGATTTAATGATATTAAATTAATGCCATGCCTAATTCTAGCCAAATCATTGAGAAATAGCAATGCCTAATGTGCAAAATAAGACCAAAACTATAAGAGAAATTTATTTTTGCTTAGTTTGAGGAACTAGTAATCCAAATGAGGTATTTAAAAAATCTGATATCAATGTAGGCCTTAGACATGTATGCTAAAATACAGAACCCAAATATTTTCAAAGTTACTGTGCCATATATTGATTTCCTGTCAAACTTCCCTAAAATTGCCAGAAGTACCAGCATGTTCAAAAGGTAGGCAAAAGTTCTGTAATTTGCAGTCAAATTTCTCCTAAACTGTAGTTGTGAGTCACTTGTGGGTTGTAGAGCTCTCAGTCCATAATGTAGCTGCTAATATGAGCTTCTAGTGATACAGAAATATGCTACACTTTTTCCTAAAATTGTTTTTTCTGTACGTGCAAGTGGTGTAGTTGCCATAGGAATGTTACCAGGTTGATGAAGGGAATGGTCTGCTAAGCCACTGATCTGCTGGTGGAAAAATATCAGCCTTTAAGACTAATAAGAGAAGCTGTTCTCTAAATTAACAATGAAAAGTTGTTGTGTATGGAAGAAATTGTAACTTATTCATTTTAATTGTGATTTGAAAACATGCCACTCAGCTTGGCATGTCTTTAAGTGAAACATGGAAGTTAAGCCAAGGGACCCACTGATGGAAAAGTTATGTTTCAGGATTCAATACTTTCGTAATAAATAACTCACATTCATCTTCATTTCTTGTGAAATAATTTTTCATTAATAAAGTTGTGAAGACACCAGCTGTATGTGAACTGGGGTTAAGTTTGGATTCTTCCTTCAGTGGAGTAAAATGGAGAGTGAAGTTATACTCTGCATGAAAATAAAAACCCCAAGTAAATCTGTGCTGTCACAGTAGCTTTCTTAGTGGAGCACTAAATATTTTTCACTCCTCCAGTGAAATATAAAGGGTGAAATTCTGCAAGAGGATCTGCAGGGAAATTCCTTTCCCTTAATTTTGTCCTCTGGGTTTATAGGATCTGGCCTTCAATAAGGGGTCACCTCAAAAAATATTCTGTAAATTCTGGTCCAGCTTTGTTCCCAGCAAGTGCAAAGCTAAGAAAACTCTCAGACAAAGAGAGAATGAGGGAGCGTAATACTGAGGATACAAAAATGGGATTAGGACTTTGAAAGGACACAGGAGGAAGGAGAGGAGCAGCAAAAGAAAAGAAGAAAAAGGGAGGCACCTAAGCCACTTTCTCCCAGAGAGACAGGGGAGATTAAAAATTCTAATTAATTAGTGAAAACTAATTAAATAACAAATGACAGAACTTTCCTGGAATAAAAGGTTAATCTTTTCTTTATTACATGCCATGTAATAAAATGTAAAGCTTTTTGTACGCTTGGGGTTGGATTTTCTTCCAGTGTGCAAGGAGAATATATGTTACTCTTGACTTCCTCTTAAACTCATTAAAACCTCGAAAGTAAGGATCACGCTTAGGCAATCCTGTCCTTTGGCCCGCTGGTTTGTTAGGGCCCTTCTCTGAGGCTGCCTGCTCTGTACAGAAGCTGAAATAGTGGCCCGGGGGTTTGCTCGAGCTGCCAGGCACAGCTCAGTGCGATTTCCACGGGAGGGCAGTGCAGGTGCTGTTTTCCAGGAGTCGGGACGGGAAGAATTTTCCGAGATGCTCTCTATTTAAAACTCAAGCAATGCCGCTGAATTCAGAGGCTGAATCGACAGCAGAGCTTGGCTTCTAGGACTTCACCCCACAAGCAGAGATCCGACTAAAATTGCACAAGGCTTTTCAGAAGCAGTTAGTTAAGGCTGAGAGCAAAGGAGGATGTGCAGAGGGTGCAGTTTGGCACCCGTAGAACCTACTTGCAAAAGTAAACTTGGCTGGTAGTTGGCTCTGAAAATGACTTGCTACGGTGTTTGATGCAAATCAATAGGGTGAGGAAGCAAAAAGCAAAAGTAAGATTATGTATTTTCATTTTTTAAAAGATTTTAAAACTTACTGGTGACAAATGGATTGCGGATGTGTGCTGGGAAGAAGGGGAGGAGAAAACATGATTGTTCTCTGAAGAGCACTTGAGCAGAGCAGAGGAGAGGGGAGAACTTGTGCTATAATTTCTTGACCCTGGGACTCATGAGTACTCTATCATTCCAAAGGTCAGATCAAGCTGCAGATAGTCCTTTGTGTTCTGTATGGCAGCCAAAGAAATCCTTCAAGGGAAGTTTTTTTACACTAACAGTCATCACATCTGTGGTTGAGGAGCCATTGCCACATTTCTCAGGGATTCAGATTTGTGATGATTTTCTCTAAGAGCAGAGCTGTGAAGAGCAGCCACAAAAAAAGGCAGGATCAAGCCACTTTCTTCCATTTGAAGTTGTTCACATGCTAAAACAAAACTCTCCCACTGATGTTCTTACAGTGGCCAATGGTACTGTGAAGCACTTGTGTTTTATATTAATCGATGACTTGTGGTTTATGTTCACCCAGTCCTTTTTATTGTATTTATTTTCAGGTTGAGCAGCCACAGCTGCCAAACAATGACATTAAGTCAGCTGGAATTGCTGCTCAAGGAGAAAGTATGTTGACCAGGGTAATAATAGAAGCCATATGCAGGGGTAGTAATTCATTTCAGATAAGTAGATGGTGTTCTCGATGTACTGATATCAATTTAGTAACAAGTTTTAAAGGCTGTGGCCCTGTTGTTGAGTGATGAAGATCTATTCATACTTGTATGGTTAGCGGTTTGTTGTTGTTTGGGCATTTTTTTATTCAGCTCAAGGAATATTTTAAAAGCCTGTCTAATCCCCACTGTGAATCCCTTTTTAGCATCAAAACCCTAAGAATTCTCCTCTTTTAAGCACTCTTGCTACAAATCTCTGGTGTAGGAGTGCCTTAGTCCCACAGTGATTTTATTTCATTATGTGCTTGTGTCTTGAGCAAAGACATTTGACGTTTTTAGGAGACTAGATTCTCCATGGCAGCACAACTTCTGCAACTGCCCAGCCCTGTGCAAGGCTTGTGTAAAACATACTGTCATATCACAAGAATGGCATTTCAGGCATTTTGTTTTCTTTTTACGCAGAAATATCCAGATACCCGAGACCTGAGTCTCCTTAAATCTCAACATGAATTTGAACAGCACAAACCCTTTCTTATAAACCAAGGAGAAATTGGTCGTGTGACTGTGGGAGATCTGGATTTTTATTATTTTATTTTTGCACAAACTGAGCCATGAAAATTTGTTTATAAACATCATGGTATTTGCGTATGTTTGGACATTTGCAAGTTTACCTAATGTCACATATCACTATTATTAGCCTAATAATAGCTATTATTTACCAGGACGCAGACGAGTATTCCATGCCTTTCACAGCACTGTGTGACAGTCTGTTGGCTCTACCCTAAAACTGCTCATAGAAGAAGAAATACATTAAACATAACCTGATGTAAATTCCTAGGAAAATCCAACCTCCTGCTGTGTTTGGCATGGACTTGGCCTGTAATTTGGGAGAAGGAAATAAAATCTTTCTCTTTTCACAGCTGTTATTGCACCTCAGGGCTGCAGTTGTATTTGCAACCCATTTGCTTCTCTTCCACCGAGTAGGACATGTGAATATATCCTCACTCTAGCCTGAATAAAATATTAACATATCGCAAGGCTGTTAGGACAGATTGTATCCAAGACAATCTTTTCTCGCTCTAGAAAAGCCTATCAATCATAACTTGGTATAATTGTTATTAATGCCATAGCTTTTATTCATTTGGCTATATGCATCTAACTGAAGAGCAACGTTTACATTTTCATGTTAAGCATTTCCTATCACAAAACAAACTGCTGAAATACCTTGTTGTTACAGGATGTATGAATTGAAAATATCCTCCAAATCTTCTAATTAGAGCTATATTTATTTTACAAGGTCCTGTGGTATTTTTTTTAACAGCACTGTGAAATAGAGCTGTTATATGTATTTTAGTACATCAACAGAAAGAATTATTAACTTAAGGCAAGGTTACTGTCCCAAGAACAATTCAGTTAAAGAAGTAAATATAAATGCAAGATGTATAGATGCGTGATGTGCACAGATAGTCATTCAAATACACTACAGAGTTCATTTACCCTTAAATATTTATTTGTGACCTATCACAGTGGTTGGCCTCAAGCCAAACCTTATTCTGCTTCTGTTTGGATGCACATCATCCTTCAAGGATACATTTATATTTATAACTCTGACTGAGTTTTTAATTTGCACATATGTGATAAAAAAATTAACAAACAAACATCCAAACAAGCCCCCCAAACACAACCCTTTCCTGCCAGGAAACCTGCCCCAGCCTGGGCTTCACACCAGGTCGCAGCCTCCTTTGGACATTCTCCTGCTCCGGTGTTGGAGCGGGTCCAGAGAAGGGAAACAGAGCTGGTGAAGGCTCTGGAACATGAGGAGTCCTATGAGAAGGGGCTGAGGGAGCTGGGAGGGCTCAGCCTGGAGAAAAAGAGGCTTGGGGGGCACCTCCTCATTCTCTGCAACTCCCTGACAGGAGGGTGCAGCCAGGTCGGGATCAGCCTTTTCTCCCTGGCAACCAGCGACAGGACAAGGGGAAATGGCCTCAAGCTGCACCAGAAGGCTCAGGTTGGATATTAGGAACAATTGCTTCCCTGAAGATGTGGTTAAGCATCAGAACAGGCTGCCCAGGGAAGTGGTGGAGTCACCATCCCTGGAAGGGTTCAAAAACCGAGTGGACGTGGTGCTTTGCAGTATGGTTGGTACTCAGTTGAAGGCTGAAGTTGAGGATCTTGGAGGTCTTTTTCAACCTTAATCACTGTATGATTCTAAGATTCACTGACCTGGCTGCCAAGGCTCCAAAAGTAGGGACAGGATTTGTTTCCCGCTTGCAAAAGAACATGGCGACATAGAAAGGAGCCTCTATTTCCATGACATGGTGTTCCTGAATATTAAAAAAAAACCCCAACTTTGTTCAAAAAGAGCTTGCAACTTGCAACATTTTTAATGGCAGCAACGAGACTCTCCTGAAGTGAGTCAGTCTCTACAAATTATAGTCTCCTTAAGAAAATAATCCGACCACTGTGAGAAGGAAAGTTTGTCAGAGTGCAAAGATGGCTCTGTACTGCATGTGCACATCCGTTTTCTGTGGCAGTCCTTCACTCACAGCTGTCTGGTGGGACTGAGAATATCATATTAGCCAAATTCAGACCCCAACTATCTCTGTTTAAACATTACTGAAGTACTGTGATTGATTCACAGTACTTCAGAAGAAAGTAAAGAGGAGTGAAAATTGATTTATTTTGTGTGCTCATTGCACAAATTTCAAGGTCTCTAAAAATTGTTAATGAATTGTAGAGGACTATCAATATGAAACAAGCATCAGACCCATATATTCCACTCCCTCCCCCTACTTTTATCTCCCCTCCCCCATTAATTTTTGATTTTACGTTTATGAGGATCTGAAAATAGTCTAATTCTTTTCTATCTGGTTTGGGCCTATCTTTACCAGCTGGTAAATAGGAAATGTTCACTGTAGGAAGCCAATACTCTGCAGAGTGTAAACAGATGGAATCAATATAAAGTGACAAGTTAGACTGTGCTACTGAGAATACAGAGCCAAAACTAAGAGCATAACAGTCACGATACTTATTTTGTTCCAATTCATTTGGTACTGAATAGCACTTCATATATGCACAGCTGTGTCCTTCCATTTTTTACTTTCTTTCTTCTGCTTTGATGATGACAATTTCAAAGAAAAACTTTAATTAAAGATTTTACACAGAATGGCCCAAAGTAGAATATAGAGAAAATGAGCACTGATGTGTTTATAGCACAGAGAAGAATATTTTTCAGGCGTTTATTTCCTTTCGTTCTTTTTAACAAAACAAACAAAATCTGATGGATGTCTCTCCCTGCATGTAATATGCTGGATTGATAGATCTTTGCAGATTGAAATCTCCCATTTGGCGATATGAACCTCTAAAATCTTCCTTTCTTCCTGCAGTACCTGGTACAGCAGGCTGCCACGTAGGGCAGGAAATGTGAATATTCATCCCTGGGTGGGTGTGCTGGCTGGAGAGGAAGGGACAGTCAGACACAGAGGCTGCTGCAAAATGCTCTAGACTGTCCTCAGCCAGCCTGGAAGCAGAGTGACTGAGGGTCTTCCTTCTCCTGCCCTCAGGTGCTCCTCCTACACTCTCGAGAAGGGTGTTTTGGAGACCCCTCAGGGACAGTCTGTGGGCCAGTGAGCTTCCAAGCTGTGCTGTGTTGCAGGGTTTGCCTTGAAAGCACATCTGAGCTCTAGTCCTTTTGCTAGAGAGAGTACCAGGTGTTATAGTATGGGTTTTTCTTTACTAATTTATGCATTTTTGACACATTCTCACAAAAATGGAAGAACACGGCATGTTTTACCACTCTATCCCCAACTTATTCTTTGCAGCATATTTCTTGATGCTGCCATTAAAATTTTGCTATTTTCACTTTCTTGGCAGATAAGAACCCCCAGATTTCCCATATGCTGTTTATTAGGGTGGCTGTATGGCTCTAATGAGGGGCAGCAGCCACAAGTTTGAACACATATTTTGCTTCTGATCCTCGTGTCAAGGGCAAGCAGCTTTTGTTTCCTTCAGAAGAGCCACTGGGTCTGTCCCAGTCTCCTCTGTGCACCTTACAAGGCCAGATCCATGGGACAGACTCAGTTGCTGAGGAAAATGCCTGGAGATACAGTGGGTGGCAATACCTGTGTGGGTAACAAAACGAATTCCAGGGATTCGTGGCAGGAAATCATCTCACAGTGAGCTGCAGCACGCAGAAGGGAGTGCCTGGAAGTTCCCCCCTCGCGATGCCTGCAGGGGATCTGTTTTCACTGGATATCCTACGTGCTCCTGAAGAATAAGAAAATATTTAAAATATTAATTGTCTTCGTTCTTCCCAAGGGAAGCCTGAGTGTTTTACATGCATAAATGCTGCTGAAATGCAGTCACTGCTGGGGTGGGGAGCAGCAGCCAGCTGGCACGTGTCGGTGACAACAGAGCGCGTTATGCCAAAGACACTGTGGCAAGGCCTTGTGGTTGCTGAAAGTGTGTGATATCACCAGCACTCCAGAGAACAAACAGGAGAAGTGCTTCCAGCGGCTCTGCTGAAAGATTCTGATAGCATGAACTGGTGGGTACATGGCCCTTCTAACCTGTAAGGACAAATGGTCACATCAAGCTGGCAGAAAAACATGCCACTGGTGCCAGGCACCATAGCATCCAAACCTGTGCTTCACTCATTAAATAATACATTTTGGTTAAATCCGATTGCAGGGAGAAAGGAATTGAGATTTCTGTGTTTCTTTCCCCATGGAAAGCTTGGATTTGTGGTGGAAACATTTTGCCCCTCATGGCAAGGAAGAGGAATCCCTACTCTGGTGAAGTCTAATATTTTCTTTGAATTTCACTTTCCTTTGTTGTTTTATATCTATAGGAACTATAGATATAAATTTCTATAGAATTATAAGAAAATACTTTTTTAATGAATAAAATATGTCTTTCTGTCTCCATGTCTTTAGCCAGATAAGAAGCTTTGTCTTCTTCCACCCTGCTTTGGCAGGCAGAGTTGCCAAGGAGTAGTCAAATCTGCCTGATTCACAGCTTCTTACTTTGAGCAACCTTTACTTAGCTCAGGGGACGGTTATAGCCACAAAGAGCCCTATTCCCTCTGCAGAAATGTTCTGCAGTGGGAGGACTGGGCTTGAAATGTTGACTAGTCTTGAACTGCCAGCTCTTTCCATGAAAAAACCCCAAAATATGGAATCTTGGCTCCACTGAAGTCACTTGTCTATGATCAGGATTCCCTACAAAGACTTTCCTCCTCCTTACTCCTAAAAGTAGCACTGCAGAGCAGATACTGAGCAGCTGAGCTGAATTTAATTGTCTCAGGCAGCCACACTTGAATGAGTGAGTAAGGAGCAGTGGCAGGATCTTTATGATTGCTGCTGTTATGTGAGCCAGAGAGAACACAGCCTGACTCAATTCCCCAGTTGTTTCTGCAGAAAAAAAGCAGTTAAAAAGTGATATTTTTAAACAAGGCTTTGTTCTTGCAAGCTGAACAATTCAAAACAGAATAGAGTAAGCGTGGAAGACTTCCAATACTACTTTGATTGTCAGTTCTCAGTTTTTAAGTTTACTTTAAGGTCCAGGATGCTGAGATGTTTAACAGACCTGGAGGAGGCAGTTACAGTTGCTAGAATGTTAACATATTTGTCCTTGTGTCCCACGGATCCATTTTCTTTCAACCTCTTCTTGATTTGGGGAATTTTTGAAGAAGTGAAAAAAAAAAAAGTTTTGGTATATATAGAACAAATAATTCACTAATATTCTGCAGTTCATTGATACTTTGGAAATGTATACCCGCTTTAATCTTTTGTTTCCAGCAAACCACCAAGTTTTAGTATTGAAGGAAGAACATCCTCTGCCTGCTATTTAAAAGATATGATTCGAAATTCATTTCTTTGCCTAAAATAGTATTGAAGTTTACTAGCGCCATTTGAAGAGAAATTTGCCTTAGAACACTGAGTAAATGAAAAATACTCATTTCTCATGGGGTGTTATTGCAACATTTCCTACTGTGCCAGGTAACGTTGTGCTGTGTTCCTGTTCATTGGAATCACCTGTAATTTGTACATTGCAGAAAATGTGGAAAACATTATCAGGTGCTGCAGATTTTTTGACTGCAGCCAGGTAGGATGGATAGAGAGGAACATACCTCGAGATGACCTGGTTTAGGATGAAGGGCTCGGAATTCGAAAGTAAGTAAAGAAACAGCCGTGATTTTTCTGTGCGAGTAAAAATAACAGTAAATGATGAAGCCTTTGTGATCTTCTGAGTGACAGTGGCTGCAGGCTGCAGCAGCAGGCTAATTTGACAGTTTATCTTCTGTATGCAAGTTGCAGCCTTCAGCCTTTCTCTGACTAATGGATGCAATAGTATGCAAGGATAAACGTGTTGGTAATTCATTCCAAAGGCATGAATCCCCGTATCTGAATTCATCCCAATCACCTTGAATTTCAGGATGGAGGTTAAGATACTGAGACATGATGTGTGGCTGCCCTTGCCTGCAGTCCCACAGAGTGGCTTTGGGGGTGGATGTTCCTGGCCTCAGATCCAGGACGAGGTTGGGGGTCTGCATGGCGATGTTTGTGTCTACTCCACTCTGAAAGCTGCACAGAAGAGATAGTGAGAACCCCAGGGGCTCTTCCAGAGGAAGGAGTGAAAAGAAGAAAGAATTTTCCTTACTCTGCTTATAAGATGTGTTAGGAGAGCCTTTTGCTTCACCCCTTGAGTTTCTTGGGCTGACACAGGATATACAAAATTTTTTTTTTTTTAAATATTATTCAGCAGAATCAATATATCAGGAGGACAGAGTGCATGTGCAGGACATACCTACAGGAGCCAAGACCCCATCCCTTTTGCAGCTGATTTGAAGTTGTTGGTGTCTGAATGAGAAAGTGGCTCCCCACTCCTGCTGACATCAGTGAGTGGAGAGAGCCAAGAGCTACTGCCCCTCACAGGGAAAAAAGATCCCAATAAGCAGGTGACAAGTGAAACCCTGCCTTCGGGAAAGGAAACATCTCTTATCAGCTGCGTTTCATGCCTTTGCTGAATTCCTGCAAGAGACTTGAATATGACTGTTTTATTTCCCATGGGGTGGAGGAATGCTGTTATTTAAACACAGTGGTACCATTGCACATCTTCAAGTCCTGTGCAGCTTGAGGCAATGAACGGGGAAACGTCATATCACAGCTACTCTGATGTCCTTTGTTTCACTTTAGCATGGATCTCATGTGAAGTGATCTGGTGAAATGAAAACTCATAGAGTTTTAGATCATTGAATCTCATGATGTTTAACAAGACCAAGTGCTGGTGCTGCACCTGGGTTGGGGCAACCTCGGGATCAATCCAGGTGGGGATGAGCAGATGGAGCAGCCCTAGCAGAAGGCCTTGGGTGTTGGTGGGTGAGAGCTCAACATGCCCTGCCTTATGCTGGGCTGAGCCCCCAGTGTGAGCAGCAGGGTAGGGGAGGATTCTGCCCCTCTGCCCGCTCTGCTGAGACCCCCCTGCAGGGCTGCATCCAGCCCTGGGCCCAGCACAGGAAGGACAGGGAGCTGCTGGAGCTAGTCCAGAGCAGGGGCACTAAGGGGATCAGAGGGATGGAGCAGCTCTGCTGTGAGGAAAGGCTGAGGGAATTTGGATTGTTCTGCCTGGAGAAGAAAAGCTTTGGGGTGTCCTCACTGTGGCCTTGCAGTACCTGAAGAGAGCCCACAGGAAAGCTGGAGAGAGACTATGGACAAGGGCCTGGAGTGGCAGGACAAGAGGGAATGGCTTCACACTGACAGACAGCAGGTTTAGATTTCATATCAGGAAGAAATTCTTCCCTATGAGGGTGGTGAGGCCCTGGCACAGGTTGCCCAGAGAGGCTGTGAATGCCCCATGCCTGGAAGTGTCCAAGGCCAGGCTGGATGTGGCTCTGAGCAACCTGGCATAGTGGAAGATGTCCCTGCCCATGGCAGGGGGTATTGAATGGGATGGGCTTCAAGGTCTGCTTCCAACCCAACCCATTCTATGATTCTTTGATCTGCTGGAGCAAGTCCGGAGGAGGCATCAAGGGGAATAGAGATCTGGGGCACTTCTGCTACGGAGACAGGCTTGGAGAATTTGAGTTGGTCAGCCTGGAGAAGAGAAGGTTCTAGGGAAGTCCTTATTGTAGCATTTCAATACTTAAAGGGGGCCTACAAGAAAGATCGGAACAGACTCTTTTGCAGGATCTGTTGAAATAGGACAAAGGGTAATGGTTTTAAACCAAAAGAGGGGAGAATCAGACTTGATTTAAGGAAGAAATTTTTCATAGTCTGGATGGTGAAACATCTGGGTGTTGCCCAGAGTGGTGATGGATGCCCCATCCTTGGAAACATTCCAGGTCAGGTTGGATGGGGCTCTGAGCAAGTTGCTTTAGTCACAGATGTCCCCATTCATTACAGAGGCGTTGGAACGGATGAGCTTTAAAGGTCCTGTCTGACCCAAACTATTCTCTGACTCCATGATCCTACATGCTCTGTTTCCAAAGAATGTTTAGTGTCTTATGATTTTGAATGACTTTCTGTGGATTTTGGAGTCTGTGATATCCATCAGGAAATACCACCTGAGATATTCTTTGGTGGATAGGGACCTAAAAGAAAACAAAGCAAATTAGGATGGTATTTTATTGTTTGAGGGTTTGTTCAGATTTTTTTATTTGTATATTAATTTCATCGTGAGCAACTTCCAAAGTATTTTTTTTCATTTCATATTGCCTGGCTACACTATTTCACTTTGTGTATTTTTTCTGGTTGGGATACTTTCCAGAATTAGTTATCAACAAAACCAGTTAAATAATTTGGTAGAGGCAATTACAGAGCAGAAGCAATACTCTTCTAAAGCACGCAATCAAAAAACAAAAATGATGGTTTATTTGACAATAAACCTTATGTTTGGCATTGCAATCTGAAAGGTAATAAATTTATAAAAATGTCGCCACATCCTATAAGTGCTGAATGATAAAATAGAACACAAATTTTCATTTTGGAGATTTAAAGCTCTACAATGAAGTTTTATCAGAAAAACTTCTGAAGCTTAACAGATTAAGATAATGGTCCTGAGTCACTTTTGTATGAAACAACAGGATACCAGACACAATACAGAGATAAAATGTAACCTTTACCTAATTTTCTTACTGATGGAAAATCACACAAGCAACTTTAGAAGAAGCCTATCAAATTTGAGGATGTTTAAATATACCCAAATTACATCTCAATTTCTTCTTATGGATGAACCATAAAGCAAATGAAAGTATATTTTCTTCTCGAAGTACAAGTTGTGAGACAGTTAATAGTATATTTAAGGGAGGATATTACTGCCCAAGTCAAAGCAATCAAGGGTTTTGGTTTTTTTCAAAGTGTCGTTAAAATCGTGGATACAATCCACTTCTGTGCTGAAAATTTTGCTCGGGTCCAGTTAAATCTTAAGGACAAGATGAAGCAGATGAGTGTGCTCTGCTGCTCTGCCTGCACATTTGTTAACGCAAAAAGCTGAATGCTCTGTAATCATCATGCCCAAAAAGAACTCTGTTGACTTATTTTGTCTGTATCATAGTTGGGGAGACATGGGCAAGTCAAGAACTTTGAATCTAAATGGTCTCCGCTATTTCAAATATATTCATGTGTTCCTCTGAATTCCTGCTATTTCAAGTGTATCCGTGTCTCCCCCTGAATTCCTGTTATATTGGGAAAAGACAACACTTTTTTTGATTTTTGGGAACTTTATTGAATCTCTCAACTGCTCCAAAAGTCCATACTGCTGACAGTAGCAATAACGGCTGTGAAACTAGGGAAATCCAATGTGAACAGCAAAAAATCTGGATATTCCCATGGAATATCAGGGTTCTCCAAATTTTCATGTCTGAAATTCCTTGACAAAAATCAGTAGCTTTAGGCTTCTAAGGAGTTTGTTGAGCAGGGAGGCCGAGTAAATGCTAACAGTCTTTGCTTCCCACTCAGCTCCCATCCTCAAGGAAAAGGTTGGAGTGCCATATTCCAAAGCCAGCAGGGAAAAAAATCTTGGATTCTTTTACTTTTGAGGCTGCTGATGAGGTTTCTGTGAATGTAAAGTGCCTCTGCTTCAATGCTGTGTGTCCAGGGACAGTCCAGGATAGTGGATGCTCAGCTGGCTGCAAGGCTGTGTTTAATATGACTGTCTGTCACATTCCTCGGGGCAGTGCACCTCTCACAGAATGGACCTGTGGCTGTGACTTTTAGAGACAATGCATCTGATTTGATAGGGCCTGTGCTCCTGTTGATCTTCAGGTTTCTAGTTTTGAATTATAGTATAATATAATCCATTTAAAATTCTTCTTGCTGCATTGATCTGTTATAAAAAAAAAAGACAAACAGAGAAAACCAAACCCAGTCCTGTTCTTTGGGCCAAGTTCTGCCACCAGCTTTCTTCCTGCTGCCCCTTCATAGTGTGGTCTTCTGAATTAACTTCTGCTTTTTGGACTCTGCAGCTGTTTCTGATTCAAGCCAGAGCCTGCCAAATATTTGCCTTGGATCGATTAACAAGTGTTTTTTCCCGTAATCCTGTTATGGTTGCTCTGGGCCATGGTGTCGAGTCTCTCAATTAACTTCAATGGACTTTGGACCAGTCCTGTAATTATTAAGAGGGTTTTTCTGTCAAGCTCCTGACCTGAGGCATGGCTTATACATATCTTTTGGGCTCAGGAAATATACTACGTAGTATAGGGGAAATATTCCTTGTCAGAGATGTGTTTTAGATCCACAAACTCGGCCAGAGAGCCCTGTTTGCACTCATAGCATTTCTTTCAGATATGTCAGACCAATGCCAGAGAGACAGAGCAATTGTTTTACCTCACCAAAAGGTCATTAAAAATTTTAAAAATGGAAAAATTTTTAAAAAAAATTAAAAAATGGAAAAACCCCAGAAATCTGACAGTTCTGAAACCCAGATTTGTCTAGGAAGTAGTGAACCTTTTTTGAATGGACCTCCCATCTAAAGATTTACTTGATTATATGGAAAATATAACTCTCCCCAAGTCCAAATCAACTTTTAGGGTTTCAGAGTTGAGCTTGGTCATTTAGTCTTAATGGTCAGAAGAGTTATTCAGGTTTTACATCAGGGCCTCGCCTCATTCTGCAGTTTTCTGGGGAAAAGCCACCATGAAACATCCATATCTATATATACACCTACCTATTTCCTTAACATTCCAGTGATATACTGAATTTATGGCAACCAGGCGATACAAACCTTCATTATTAGATAAATGTCTAGAACCATAGAAACAAAAACCACACAAATTCTTCCTATATGTGATAACTGGGTTAAATTTAAAGATCAGAGGAAGAAAATGGATATGGCAGCAATTTTTAAATATTGAACTTAAAAGCTTTTTCTTAAAAGTCACATGCTCAAGATGAAGCTGTCCCTAGGCACCTTTAATGTTCTCATGTGGCAGTTATGTAGCAAATAACTCAAGGTTATTTTCTTTGGCAGCAATTTCAGAACAAATCTTTGTGGAAAGAATGATTTCTTTTCCTTGAACAATGGGCTGGATTCACAAAAAGTATAATGGTTACATTTGTTTGTTTTTCAGTTTTAACAATTAGGAGTATCCGTATGGGTGTAAAAATAGGAAGTAGGAAAATAATGAATAGTAGTACTTATAATTAGCATATTTTGATACTTAGAAAACCAGAAGCCATTTCTATGCTTATTAAATGTACATTGTCAGCTTCAATTTTTTTGAAAATTACAACCTAAAAAAATAATTTCAGATGAAGTGTTGCTTAAGGACTATACATTGAAGTTAAAAGTAAACCCAAGCTTTAAAGTGTGGCAAACAATACTTGTGTAAGTCTTATCAGCACTGAGGTAGATTTTAGGGAAAACTTTTGCAAAGATGTGGAAACAGTGTCCAATTTCAAGCAGGTATGGAACATAAACAGGTACTGCAATGTTTTTTTCAGATTATAACCTGTGAAATAGTTTAGGTTATATAAATAGAGAACTCATACAAATAAATAGGGAAATTATTTAATGACAGGAAGAGCAAGGCCATCCAAAAGCTAATTTGAAGTACCCAGGGCTTGTTGCCCTTCCTAGTAAGTGAAAAGATATTAGTATATCCAGAGAGCAAGCAGATGAGGACAATAAATTAGGGTTTCTTGTTTTCCCTCGTTCTTGCTGTAGAGAAGGATGGAAGAGACTGCTGTGTCCAAAGCCATACTTTTCTTGGTCAATAAATCTGTGAAAGCAAACCAAACATTGTCATGATTAGAAGCAAGAATTTGGGGGTTTTATTAGGTTCTCTTCATATGCCCAGATGAGGGCAATAAAAATTCTATTGATTTTTATCATGGAAACAGGCTCTGGTCCAGTTTTAATGGCTGCTGCCAAAACCAGCCTAATCTTCATTCATTACAGGTCCAAACTGTACCCTGCCCTTCTGTAGGGATTTGGTTCATGGTGTGCAAAGCATGGTGGTGATCCTGGCCCAGCCATGGGATCCTGTGTAAGAAACTGCAGCATAAAGAACAGAGGGCAAAAGTACAATTTAGAACCAAAATTCTGTATTTCTATTTGTTAATCAAATGGGATTCTCTTCCCAGCCTAGGTATTTACAGATGCATAATAAACCATTTGGTTCAAAGCAGCAGGAATTGAAGGAGTGATCCAGTGGAAAGTTCCAGGGTGAAGGAATGGTGCTGTTTTCATGGGACAATCCCCATGGGAAGGGTCACAAATGGAGGATTATGACTGAAGAGCATTCCTGTTCTGTAGTAAAACCATGATAATTTGTGAATGTATCTCTTTATGTTGTAGTTTGGGGTTTTTTTGGTAGATCAAAAAATAAACTGTGATCAGGAGAGAGTTTCAGACACTCCTAAAATGTACCAGAGTATCATTCCTAATGGTACTATTTACTATTTACCAGATCTTTCTCATGGCATTCTCATGGTAAAATTTAAGTGTCCCTCCCCATATAATCCAATCACAAATGTTTTTGAAGTATGCCTTTAATTTTGACTGTAGGCATGAACAGTTTGTTCAAAGTGGAACTGAATCTCTTCATTTTATTATATATGTTTGCACCACTGTTCACATATGTCAGAGTACGTATGTTCATTCTGTATTTCCATATGTACAACTCCCAGCTAACATAATCTTAATCCCTTTAAAATTTCCTTGAAAATTAATTCTCAGGTAGTTCTCACCCTCTAGTAAGACACGAAGAGGAGTCTTGAGGGGAAATAGGATGTGAGGGGAATTTCAGGGGAAAAGCAGTAAAGTCCTCTATGAATTATGCACAGACCCACGTTTTACTGGTGTCAGAAACAGGTGTGTGGTATACTGTGATAAACAGAAGAGCCCCGTGGGTTGGGAAGGATTATATTTTTTATTAAATTAATTAATTACAATTAATTGTTACAAATGTTAATTGTATGATTTGATAAGATGTCCCATCTTATCAAATGGGAAACTGAAGCAAGAGTCAAGTTTATTAATAAACTTCCCAAGTTTATTAAGTAAATTTAATGTTGTGATCTTGGCCTCTACTATGAGGGTCTTCTAAAGGGTTAATGTCCCAAAGATGTCCAGAAAAAGTCTGAAAGACATAGAAATTTTATTTTCATCTATTGTTCAAAGTCAAAACCAGAACACAGCTTCACATCAGCTGCTCTCATTCCCAGGATGCTGGAAAATTGTGCAAAAAAACCCCCAAAGAACCATAATTGTGATTCGAGGGGCAGTGTGAATCCTTTAGAGCTTAATGTTAGCAGACAATCTGTTTAACCTTTGAGAAGGGAGTTTAAGAGGTGTCTGCATCATATGGTGTAGCATCTTCAGTAGATAAATTCAAATTAAAAAGTAAGGCGATCAATTCTCAGAACAAATTCATCAGAACTAACTAGACGCATTCTTGTAAGACATGTTTAATCAAACGCAAGATTTATTGTATTTAGAGACTAATTATGGGGCTAAATGCAAAAAAACTCAAGAGAAAGTTAGTTGTCTGTGATTCACAAGATGTGCTAATGGTGCCATTTTAGCTCTAGACTTTATGGATCCTCTTTATGTGACAGAATTTTAATTTTCATTTTAAAAACTACATCTTTCTAGGTTCCTTGCTTAGTAACATAAATAATGAGCTTGAGTCACAGCAGTGTTTTCTCAACAACCTTCCATTCTGGAAGGTGTATGCAGCAACTTCACTGCCAATCAAGGGAAATATCTAAAAAGTAAATGCTGCAATCAAGCTGTAAAAGTTAATACCATGTGGAAATGAGTTCTAACTGCAAAGTGAGGTTTCCATTGAATCCAGATGAAGCTGCTGCAAATTTTCCAGCCCGCTATAAGATCCAGACAACTTGCTACAGAGTTTAGGTATGACTTACCATAAGTTACACTGGAATTTGTCTAATATCATAATATTCTAATATTATTGGAAGAGAAATGTGCAGATGTATTAAAATTCATGTTCATATAGATGGCCAAGAAAGTGGCACCTTATGTAGGATTTGAATGCTCTTCCTGATGCCTCTCAGGATCCTATTGGTGTCCTTGCCCTCAGGACACACTGCTGGTTCAGGGACAGCTCGTTTTCCACCAGGACCCCTGGGATTGTCCTTGCCCAGGTGCAGGACCCTGCATTTGTCTTTTCTGGATTTCAGACAGCTCCTCTGCCCATCTCTCCACCCTGATGAGGTCCTTGGGAAGGGCTGTGCAGCCCCGAGGGACTGGATGCTCCTCCCAGCTCTGTGTCATCACCTACTCTTTCACCCAAGTCATTTATGAATATATTAAACAATCCTGAGCCCAGTATTGGACCCTGGGGGACACCACTGCTGACAGGCCTCCAAACAGACCCCGTACCAGTGTTTGTGATCCTCTGGGATTTAACGTTCAGCCAATTCTCAGTCCACCTCTCTGCCCACTCATCCAGTCCACACTTCCTGAGTTTGCCTAGGAGGATGTTGTTAGAGGCAGTGTCAAAAGCCCTGCTGACGTCAAGGTAGACACCATCCACTGTTCCCCCCACTCATCCATCCAGGCAGTTTCATCACAGAAGGCAATCAGGTTGGTCAAACATGACTTCTCTTTAGTGAATCTCTGCTGACTACTCCTGATCACCTTCTTGTCCTCCATGTGCACAGGGATGGCCTCTAGAATAAGGCACTCCCTCATCTTTCCAGGGATTGAGGGGAGGCTGACTTGCCAGCAGTTCCCTGGGTCCTTGTTCTTGCCCTTTTTGAAGACAAGAGTGGCATTTGCTCTCTTCCAGTGCTCAGACACTGCTCCTGATTGCCATGATTGTGAGTGGCCTCCCTATGGTGTCTGGCAGCTCCCTCAGCATTTGTGGATGCATGCCATCAGGTCCTATGGACCTGCAGCTGTCAAATTTGCCTGGATGTTCTTTAAACCAACACTTCTTGACCAAGAGAAAGTCAACACACATGTTTCTTATCAAACGCCACTAAGGATACTGTCTTCAATTTTCTGAAAATGTACTTTTAGTGATGGATCATTCTGGAAACATACAGACAAAAAAGGAAGTTATTTTCTAGTGGTACCTTCTGATATTAAAACTAATAAAGTTGCCTGTTACGATTGTAAGCCAACTCTATTAAGTTTTAAAATAAAACAATTGCACAGATTAATTAGCATAATTTTGAACTAGTGATCAAGTTTGAAATATAAGAAAGTTATGTTTCAGGTTTGGTTTAGCCTGTTTGTAAACAAAGATATATCCAGATAACAAAAGCTGTCTTGAAGAGTTTTGGATGGCTTTATTTCTTTGAAGTCAACAAAGCTCTGGACTTTGCTAAGGCAGTTTTCTTAACAGCACTAATCTGCCAGAAAATAAAAGAGAAGGAGCAAAAGCAGAAAAGATTTTTTCTTATGGTCTTCACCAGCCAGACTTTTCCTCCAGTCCCCGCCAGCTGAGTGTTGCATGCCAGAGTGCAGTCTGGTTACACTGAGAGGGCACCCACAGAAAGGGTAAGGGAATGCCATTAATACTTTGCAATACTTTGACAGACAGCAAAGCTGAGCCAGGCATCACAGGAAAAGAAAACTGCCAAGCTTTGAGGCCTAGTAATTATACCCACTGTTTTTTATGTCTTTTATGAACCAATTCCATTCACAGGGTTCCGTGTTTGCATTTACAGCTGGTTAGCAAAAGCAGCAGTTCTGTTTTATTTTGTGTGTTTCAGTCTTGCTTAGGTTCACAGAATTGAAACATAAGTATTAGAACTCCAGATTAGAACTTCAGCTAACACAAAATGAGAGTACATCAAAACTGTATTTCAAGATGTGAATTGCTAGATCACTCTGTCAGATTCAGTTCAATAATGACTTTGAGTAACAACTAGTGCCAGTCTGACAATTGTTTTCTGAAATAAAATATTAGCAGATAGATGCTACTGCAGAAACACATTTTTTGATATGTGGTTGCAAGCCTAGAATAGAGAGAGTGGAGCTGGAATGGATGTGGCAAATGACCTCTCCACATGTCCTTAGATGTGAACTTAACAGAAGGTGGTTGTGAAGTGTGGTGGTGAAACATAACTGTGTTCTACCTGCTTCACGGGAAGGTGAAAAGAAACTAAGTCTTCCAGCATTCAATACTTTGCCTTTATATCGTGAAAATCCTGGATTCCTAAGAAAAGAGAAGGTGAATCAGGGATATTCTGCTACAGGCTCAGTTACACAGTCTTGTAACTGGGCTTTCTCAACCTTGAAAATCCAGGAGAGGAGGGAAAAACAAGTCTACAGGGACTTTCAACAACTTGACTCTCTTTCTTCTCATCACTCTTGGTGCTAATGATGCCAAGGTGAGGGTTTGATCCCTGCATGGGCCTGTATTCATGTAAAAGTTGGACTCCGTGATCCTTGTGGGGCCCTTCCAGCTCAGAATATTCTGTGAGATCTTTGATACAGAGGTCAAGGCCTGGACTGGAAGCCCAGTGCAGCTCACCTTACAAGCCCTCCCAGTCCTGGATGTTTATTCTGGGCTTTCTCAGGTCTCCCCATCCTGTATCTTCACCCTGCAATTTCAGCAGTTTTGGATGAACAATAATCAGCTTAGAAGCAGATGGGGTACTTGTCAAAAAATGGTGGAGGGAGAAAAGCCTCAGGGATGCTCTCAGTATTCAACAGCCTGATGTGAGCTAACGTTTCAGAAAAACAGACCAGTCTTCCTATTGTTTCATGAACCTTTTTAAAATCTGCAATAAGTCAACTTTCAGGCATTTTACAAGTCCCATAAGCAAAAAATCCACATCAACATAGCTGCTTTGCAACAACCCATGAGTTAAAATAAAAACCAACCAAAGAAATGTGTGATATGCTTAAACATCTCTTTTAACTATTCCACATCTTCTAACATTGTCCAGTATTAATTGTGCTAATGACCCATTTTAATAATGAGAATTTTGATACTAGGTTATGCCATGGATGGCTTTAAGGTTACATTAAGACAGATGTTATTAAGCAGGCTGATCCACAAAGTATTTTTAGCTCTGAATTTTGAAGCAGAGTTAATATTTGAGAAACTTGTCTGACTTGTCATTTGAGAGCATGTGATTGGGAATACTGTTGTGTAGTGAGCTTATTAATTAAACATCTGACCGCCAGAGCACGCCAGGGTAACCTATTTGATCAGTTCGCAACGAAGAACATTTGAAAAGGTCTTGTAAAAAATGCACCACTGTTTTAAAAGCTTCATGAACTTAGTTTTTCTAAACAAAACACCATAAATTGTGTTCATTACAGCTGTGTTCAGCCTATCAGGACATTGAAAAAGCCTTCAGAGAAATTGATGTCAGTCAGAGTGGATTTGTGTCTTTGGATTACTTGAAGTCAGTCATAAATGGCTTTATATTTCCTTTGCCAAATGAAATTTTTCAAGAGCTAATGAATAGGTAAGAATCACATTATTTTCTTAGGGGACATTTTTTAGCACTGCTGTCTTATAACTTTATTATTGCTTCCTGTGACTACCATCATTAATTCATCTTACTTGTGCCTGTGTTGCAGTATATATGGCACAGTATGCAAAAACTGATGTAGCAGGGTAAAAAGAACATTTTTTTTCCCTTGCAGTGAGATACATAGGTTTAATGGAGTAGAAGCTTCAAGTTATTGCTTTCTATTTCTATTTGCTCGCTAATTTGTATTTAATCTCCTAAAGGAAGCATTACTTTCTTGCATTCAAATGACTAGTGATGTGGGATGGTGTAAATTTGCTGGAATAGCAGCTTCTTGACTGTTTGCACCATATTTGAATGGTGACAGTGTGGCTCTACAAGGCTCTTCATTTTAAATATGAGGGTGTGGCAAGGAAAAGAAAGAAAGGAGTGAAACTAAAGTGAATAAATGAACTTATGATGAAAGCTTTCACTGCACTGCTCACTGTCGGCTGTCAGTCACTGGAAAAGACAACTGAAGGGGCACTTCTGTGCTGCATAACAGAGAAATTTCATACCTGGAAATTTAAATTTAAGCCAAAAAGAGGCAAAAATCTTTCCAACTTAGGTTCTGAAATTGTAGATATTTTTATTGAGACTTCTTTGAAGGCTAAGAAATCATGTCAACTACTGAATTCAAGTCAATGCACTATTTTACTTCAGCCAGGCATCTTTGTAGTACTATGACCAAAACTCAAATCGCCTTACGGGCAGAATAGCGTACAGAATATAAATGGATAGAAAACACTTTCCAGCCCAGCCTCAAGGATCTCAGGAGACAGATTTTAGGCCACAGGACATTTTCCAAAATGTGATTTCCTGAACAGGATCACTGTCATATGCTGACTAGCTTCCTAAATTCGTATTTTGCTTTTTAAAGAGAAAATATCACAGGAATGATTTTTTTTTTTTTTTTTTTGTGGCTTTTGGTTAAATCTAGTCCATATCTCTCAGGATTAATCTCTTGTACTCGGAAACCAAAAGCTGTGAGAAGAAAACTGACAGAATAGACTTTATACTTGCTGGCAACAGTGCCGAGGGCATATGGCCAGTCAAGGAGAAAGGGAGAACAGCTTAACTCTTACGCAGCATTTTTACTCCAAAATATTGCTTTAAGCTTACTCAGGCACCCAAACCAAACATTGTGAGGAGGTCAGTAACTAGATCAGGAATTACTGCTTAATGATTCCATAACTCACAGTTTATCCATTTAACTTGCTGGAAGAATGGAATTGTCCATATACGTAATGAGTTGGGATATTTTTTCTGTCTATGCAGTTAGCTAGTTAGCTGCACAAAGCTCAGTGCAGATATACATTTTGCAGCAGCAGGTGCTGTATGAGAGTGTCATCTGCAGTTACCATATTGCTTTGTGCATTCAGCAGATAAATCTGATTTGCTTCTAATCATTCACAGTGGGATATAACAATGATTGACTATTACTTTGTCAAAAAATTGCTATTATGGAGGTTGGTTTTTTTTTCAATTAATGTCACTTGTTAGTTTAAATCTTCAGTAAATCCGACTCTTAAGGGCAGTTGCATAATGGAAAGATTTCTGCATGTATTCTTCCACTGGAGCTTTATCCTAGCATTGAAAAATATAGTGACATTTTAATGATGCTGTAGACAGAAATGTTCAAGCCTATGCATGCCGTATCTCTTAGGTGATATTTCTCAGATAATGAAATTCAAAAGCTCCACCAGGTGAATGGAACAACAGCAAAAGCTACTCCTCATCATCTAATTCTAATAATGAAGTAACTTAATTGTACTTGGTAATAAATGTAAAATGAATTAATGGGCTAGGGACACGATTTCAAGGTTTTTAAGATTTTATTTAAATAATATGACATGTGTTGTGCCAGGGACCTGTTTGTAAGAAATAATACATGACAGTATTTGATGGTTGTTTGAGGTATTTACATCTCATGGGCTCCTGATACAAAATTCAGGGTCTGTTGAAGTGGATTCAATTTTGCCTGGAGACTTCAGCTGCAATTTTGTCCTTGCCTGGTTTAGGACCAGATCATCCACACATTTTTCTCTGTGTATGTCCCCTCTGCAGCACGATCAAGCACATACAAGGCACCACTGAGGTGTTCTTCACGCAAAGAACATCACTCATCTGAGTCCTGAATTCCCTGAATTCTACCACTTCTACTCTTCAAATTTCTTTCATTTAGGAATAAAACATCAACACTTGAGGCTGTGTAAAGGGCTGCATAAACTGAAGGAATTAATTTCACAAAATCTTTCAGCATTCCCATGTGGAAAACACTGAGGTTGTGTCTTTGAGCTTTGCTGTGGATTTTGTCCATTCATGAGTAAGAGGTGTGAGTGAAGGGTGTTCTTGTCAATGGTAGAGAGCAGATCATACATGACCAGTATGGAGGGTTTGCCAACAGAGGACCTCACTTCTAAGACTCTTTTCTTGTGGCTGCCAGGATTTTTAATTGGTGACTTTTATTTGTGATATGAGGTAAATCATTATGCTCAGTTGGTCAGGACTTTGATGAACATAATATCAGTTAAAAACACAAAGACAGTTTTCAGCAGCAGAAGTAGTTTTTGTGCTATCCTCATGCTTCATTTCTCTGATTTATGATTTGTATGAAAGTATCAGATGCTAAGGCACTGATGATTAAAAATGTCTAAATTCCTAGTATTTTGTAAAGGACCAGTATGGGATGATATATCACATGGTTTTGCCAGCTATCCATGCTGTTATGGCTCTAATCAGTCAATTGTCTTGGAAATATATTCTTCTGAACTCTAACATTTCCATAAGCATACTTCCAAAAAGCCATACCATGCAGAATTATTCTCTTATTACTTTAATAATTTAGCTGGCCTCCTATAGTAGATAAAATGCTGGATTATCCCTCAAAAAAGATGCACATTTTTTCCTGGCCCTACAGTGGAGTGATATATCTATTCCTCAGTAATTCTATCTATGGCATCTAAATATTGTACTTATTGCCTTTCTAGTGCAGCTTGAAATCTGAAGGCCAGTTTTACAACTATAAAGAGGAAATGTTTTGAAATTAAAAAAAAAAAAAAGATGCTCTGAAGCCCCTTCTCAGTTTTTATTCCAACTGATTCAGCTTCATCTAAAACCAAAGCTTAACTCTGGTGAGTTCCTCCCGGATCTCCTCATCCTTGCTCCTGGAAGGACCAAATTCATCCCTTTCCATGATAAAATCTGCAGGAGAAATGTGCTGTGTTGGCCAGACACAGGCAGCACTGGAAGAGCTCCACAATCCACTCCTCAATCTGCAACATGTGGCAAAACCCCTGCACCTTGTGGACTGATCAATGGCACCACAAATTGGAGTGAGAAATACCAGACCTTGCACCGGTGTTTCTTCCTGAGCTCTCTCCAACTCTCCCAGGATTTTGACACTTGTCACTGCTGGATCTGAGAGTCAACTGTAGGATTACTGAGCAAGGAGGTGGAAGTGGAGAGGTCTGCTGCTCTGATTGACACAGCTTTGGCTGGTTGCTCATTTTCAGTGCAGAATTGCTCTCTACAGTGTGATTTGAGGAATTTAGCAGCCCACAGACTTTTGAGTGTGAAGAGATCTCAGCTGGGGGCTCAAAATAACTGTTGTTATCTTGGCCTTAATTTTAAAAATAATGTGTTATTTCATACTGTTTGTTTCATATTCATTTATCCAAGACAATAATCAGACATGAAATATCTATCCTTCTCACAGCTTTTTTTTTAATAACCCATTCCTCAACAGTATTGTTGGCAAAGCCCTTCCCTGCAGGGAATGAAATGACTCCTCTGGTGAAATTTGAATGCCAGCACTGCCTCTGTCTTCATTTATCTTGAGTCTTTGGTGCTTGGCCCTTCCCAGCCCCTGTTCTGGGCTCTGGGCAGTGGGAAATGCTCAGCCCCTGAGCCATGGGGTGTCTGCTGCTCACAGGCAGCACCACTGGAAAAAGTCAGGTTCCCTCCACACCCCGTGGTGTCGGGTTGCAGTTGACCAAAGCCTGGATGCTGTGATTCTTTTAACTCATGTTGCTAAACTTGGCTGTTTAGGCTGAGTTTAAAAAACTGCTGGGTAGTCCAAAAATTGAGGTTTTTTGTAAAAGATCCTGGAAGCTTCGCATGCCTCTGGTAGTTTTTTAGTTTTGTCCTCTGCATCCTGGATTAGCAAATGCTCTTAATACCACCTGCCACCATTTTAAGGAGCATTAGGAGTTTTAAAAGCTTTTCTGAGGTGACTATAGTAGCAAGTCAGCACATTTCTGATAATACCTGAGGGATGTATCTGCCTACAAAGAACCATCTGAAGCAGGAGTGCATTTAGCCATTGGATCTTTCTGCAGTACCATTGAAACTCAATAGGAGATATGCAAATGGTTTGAGGGGGTTGTAGGAACAGGTCTTAATTGATTTTAAAGTAATTATTTATGAAATACGATACTAGCTAAGTTCCCAGCATTTTAAACATAGTTTAACATTTCCAGTACTTTTGGTATTTTCAAATTTGAGTACGATGTACATCATAACATTTAAAGCAGCGCAATATCCTATTCCCCTTAGTTAGTTTCTCTACTGTTATGTGTAAATAATGAGAAGAGATGCATTAAATACTATCTCATTGTGGACATCTGTAATGTGAATGTCTACGCCTGAACTGCCCCTCCCGGATTCCGTTTTATAGTCACTGGAGAGGAACAATGGGCAGGATTCATCTAATCAGTTGGAGATGTCTGCTTTAGGATGAGATGAATCCTGTCCAGAAAAGGCCTGTTTCTCCCCAGTGACTATAAAGGGAACTGAGAGTGGCTCGCTCAGGTGCAGGCATGTACATTTGGTTAGATGAATTCCACAGTTAGGCACTTGGAATGGAGAAAATAAGTTGGCTTAGTTTACATGTATAGCAACAAAGAAAAGCTATGCAAGCTTACTGTAATGATGAGAGTTGCACACACTGGCATCATAGTGATGATGTGATGTTCTCGTTCAAAATTTTTCTTGGAACATAGAGTCCTTTTACAAGAAAGTCTCTAAAAAACCCTTTTCTTTTTTTAAAAATCAGATTTGGACTGAAAGCCACAGGTAAAATTGCATGGCAACAATTTTGAGAAAAAAATCCAGGATCCTGGGAGAACCTTTGAAAACAAGAAGACAATTCCTACAAGAAAAAGAAAATATAAGTAAGTAGTAAGTCCCTATTTTTTATGTGAGTCACCTGTGGCCACGTATTTATTGAAAAAGATAAGTGTATCCGCACAGAGATCACACTTCATTAAATTCAGTTAAAAAATCTCTTGGTAATGCTTTCTCCAAGTGCATTCGTATTTCAAATCCTATCAAACCTTAAGTCTTAATGAGGTGATTTGTGTGAATGAAAGAGGGTGAGACATGAAAGAATTGTAAACTCTC
This sequence comes from Cnemophilus loriae, assembly GCA_013397755.1. NCBI lineage: Eukaryota > Metazoa > Chordata > Aves > Passeriformes > Corvidae > Cnemophilus > Cnemophilus loriae. The sequence goes on along the minus strand of VZTF01005326.1, from coordinate 541,308 downwards.
TTTTCCTCTAGCAGAATAGATCCAGCTAAAAGAGATGAATGTTTCTCCAGTGGCACTGTTCTTCAGAAGCTGTGCAGATACATCCAAGATGTTTATCCCTCTTTAAAGCAGGCTTCCTTTATGCTTGATGAGATAGGAGCAATTATTTTGAGGTGCTGCCTCTGTTAATTACTATTACAGCTAAGCATTTGTCTCATATCTTCTTCAAAGTCATCTGGTAGTTGCCAGTGTTTGTTTCCTATTACAGCAACACACAGAGTCTGTTTTTCAAGTTTCTTGAACATAGATACGTGCAGCTGGGGACTAAATAATCTTGTAACAACTTCTCTGATGACCAAAAATTATTGACCTCCTACAATTTCAGTTCAAGTCATGTTGGACAATTGTTTAATCCTCCCTGTGGCTGCCTTTGAACTCCTGCTTGTTTTTCTGTATATTTCATGAAATGTTATGGCAGAAATGAGAGTTGGTGCTTTCACAGAAGTTACACTGGTATCAGAAAAATAAATAAATAATATAACTACTCAGGTACTGTTGAGTGTTCCCCTGTTTCTACAGCCAAGGTCTGCCTGAGTCCATCGTGCCTAGCTTCATACTGGCAATTTATTTATGCTTTGATTATATATTATGAACTGCAAATCTTTTAATAAAGCTTGTAATTAAGCTTCCATTTCTATTCTGGCATATTTTCTCTGTTTCTCATTGTAGGACTTCATTACAAAGCTTGTCCTTGCCTTATTCTTCCCACTCGTGCTGTGTTAGTGGTCTATTCTCTTTGTTGTTTTACTATTCCACTTATTTTTCAGTTTTCTATGGTCATCCAATCTTCCAAAGATTTGGAGAGGGGTCTTTTTCAGGTTATTTGTACATGCGTGTATGTATATATTTATATAGATATCTATGGAGAGGGATGTGTTTACTCTGTTTATATACACTCACACACACAGAGACACATATCCACAGATGTCTATGCATAAAATGTATGGATAGAACAGGGCTGAAAATCAGCCCCTGCAAGACCTCATTAGAAACAGACTTACCTGAGAACGGGTTGTTTTCCACAACTCTAATTGAAGGTTTCTGTTATCTGGTTCTGTTGCTCACCAAACTTGTTTGGTATCTGCTACTGCCAATAGAGGGATCCAGATGTATAAATTTGCAGCTGTTGACGTCCCTTTGTTGACTCTACCATTATTATCTCAGTGTTGTAACCTGATTGAAGGTTACTCCACTTCCAAGCCAGATTCTGTCCCTCTCCCTCTTCTCCTTCTCAGGAAAGCCTCTGGGCCCAAGTGTATCAGCTCCACTCATCTACCACAACGTGTGGTAGCTCCCAGAAAAGCTGTCTCCCTTATTGGTGAAAGGAAATGTGATACCTACTGGCTTTGACACTTAATGGAGAAGGAGTGCTATGAAAAATGTTCAGACCCACGTGATCAACACAAGAAAAGTCCTCTTGGACATCCTATTTTCTATTAACACTAAAATCTGCACAGTAACATTTAAAAAATACTGTTCTCCTGCTCAGCTGCTGTATTATTCTTAAATATTTAGGTTACTGTGAGTAGGTTTTCAGCTATTGTGAAAACCCCATGTAAACCAAATAAAGACATTTCTACCTGTCTTAGAGGCAACAAAAGGAAGCATCTTGCTCTTTGTTTTTCAGGAGATAGAGGTAGATTTGAACTTGAATGTCTTCTATTCCAGGACTTAAATCCATTCATGTTCTTATCGAAAAGATTTTAAAATGTTCATGCAGCATCCTTCTGATTTTTCATCACATCACTGCCCAACCCACAAGTAATGGCCTGCTCCCTTTTTGTTCCAGCTGATATTCTTTCCAAATTGTTGTCAGTGTGCTGGAGTCTAAAATGCCACTGGTCCCTACCTTTTAAATCCATATTCTGAAAGCAAAACCCCAGCCTAGTATTGTGGCTTTCTAATGTGCAAGCTAGAAATATAATATTCCCTCTAGCTGTACTACAAATTTGACTTTAAAATGTTGAATTAGATTGATGTTTTATAAAAGGATGAGTGAAGCACCCTTTGATATTCTATTGTGACTCTTGTAATATTTTGTGATTTACTTAAAATCTCAGATCCTAGAAAAAAAATTGTGATGCAAGTGTTTCAACACCAAAGAAATAGCAATAAACAACTTCTCTAACCTCCTATAATCTTTCCAGAGAGTTTCTCCATGTTCATGGAGGCACAGAAGTAAAAAGGTATGAAAATAATTTGAGTGGGCAATACTTGGTATAAATTTGTTGTGCTTTTTTAACTAAAAAATAGAATTGCCGTACCTATTATTCTTATACATTGCATTGTATGAAGTGAATTCTTTTGTAGTTCTTGTGTTGATAATATGTGGTGTCTCAGTCACCTAAAACATTGGAATTTGTGTCATTTGAAGATGAGATGCCATTTTTTAAATGACTTTCAGAGTCATATTGTTGCATCTCCTGAAAATTTGGAAATTCAGAATTGCAGTATCGAGCTGTAACCTTTCACCTGCATTATTATTATTTCTCTCTCAGTCTCTTCTAAGAGGAGATTGTTTACCTCAGGGCAAGGAATTCAGGTGATATTGGAAAGTCTCCCTACTCTAGCTCTTAAATGCATCAGGTTCATCTGAGAAACAAATCTGGTTTGTCTCCTGTTCTGAAACATGGCATGAGGTAAACTTTAGTGTTCAGAGAGTTCTAAAATGTTTCAAGGAACATAGTGGGTTTAATATTATCTCTTCAAACTACAGAGCATGGACACCTATTAAAAGTCATGTGCTGAAGGAGACCGGTCGGTTGTGATTGATATTTCAATTAAAGGCAGGCGTTAATACGTGCAGGATAAAGCTACACCTTAACCTGAGGTACAGCATTTTGGAGAAGCAGGGCAGATGTCACAGGTGTGTACATCCAGATATGGCACTTAGCAATGGATGTACACCCCCTTGGTCCCCGAGCACATGGGAGGAACCAGAGACAGGCAAATTTCTTTTGATGAAGAGGTAAAATCAGTGTGACAGACAAAGTTAATTGGAATCAGAATCGTGCAGCAATTACTGTAAGATCGTATGATGGAATATAAACAGAGTGCTCTCGTGTTTGTAAAAGGTTTATGTTTGCAGTTTCCCGTCTGACAGCTGGACTGTAACACCATGTGTGGCAACCGCAGTGCCGAATCTGCTGTCTCACAGCTCGCTCCACTATCAGCAGTACCTTCACCTGGCATTTCCTAGACTCTGGATTCCTTTCTGTGTTTAGTTCTGGAAGATGAGCTTTTGATAAGAACTGCCTGTCCTTGCCAGTTCCACGGCCTTCACGCTGCATGGAGCTGTGCTGGGACGCCTTTCTGTCTGTGTTGATGGAGTGCTATGATAAGTGTGTCCCACACTGGCTTGTGTGATCATCCCTTTGGTGGACAAGCTGTATTTTTTTATTACTTTGATTTGCTACATATTGCACTCCTTAACTTGTAGGCTCTGTATTTCTAAATTGAGTGAGCAAATAATAGTCTGAAAAAATTAAAGCTCTCAGTCTGGTTGACACAAGCAAAGGAAGCACTGGGCATATCTTCAGAAGTACTCTTGGCATTTTTTATTAGACGGTTTTATATAGATGATGTATCACAATTCCTTTCTAATATAATTACATAAAAACTGTTCATTTTAGCTCTGCAGTATTTCATCCAAATACATATACATGTATGACCTCAGAAGGAAAGAATTCACTTAGCAATTTATAGGAAAAGAAAATCAGTTTCATACATTGCAGTAGATAATAATAATAATAATGCTTACAACGTCCAGGCAATGATTCAGTAAAGCACTTTACTGCTATGATTTTTATTCATTTACTGAACAGGAGCATTACTGAATGCAGTTGTTAACAAAGGCAGAGGTATTGGAGATGGCGGAAAGACAGGCAGAAGAAAGAACTATTTAATCCCCAGCATCTGGAGGCTCCCACTGTGAAAGAAATACATGTAAAATAGTTTATATTTATACATAACATTATGATTTTTTTTTGTTGTTGGAATAGATCAGTACATCCCCAGTCACAACACTGATGCTGGACTGACTGAGATAATGATCTAGGCAATAGAATTAAATGCTTTTGAATAAATAAAGTTGAGCTTGCAAGGTGGCCAAATAAGCAAATGTTTAATAAATCCTGAAGTAGTATGTCTTAACATTCCCATATTATCTAAGTTTCAAACAAAATGCAATTTCTTTTTATCATAACAGATATTTCACTTTCATGGGTAAGATCTAGTCAGTCTGCACAATTGTTTCCTGTGAAGTACAAGCTGTTTTTGTAGCTTCAGTACCAGATTCCCTAAGTTATTTACTGGGGGAGGTAGGTACATTATCAGGTTTTGCTTCCATATGATTTAATGCAGTGACAAGAGTCTCTAAAGAAAATTCAAATACCAGATAGTAGTTTCACAAGACCATTATCTTTTGATTGCCAAACTTTAACGTATTTCCCAGACCAACTGATGAAGTAAATAATTGCTCATCCTCTGTATTATTACTGCCACCCTGGATCTCTGTGGAGGACTAAAGGGAAACAGAATTTTCTTAGGGTGAATTTTATGAACAGAAAGATATTTGTCTAGTGCTTAGCCAAGAAAACCGAATCACTGAAGGAACTATTTACTCCTAATTTTTCTGTTATTGTTCCAAAGCCTATATTCCACTTTTTGTTCTTTCTGCCCAATATGTCTCCTCAGGTTTCTTTAGAGAAAATAAAGAAACAATCTAAAAAAATGTGCAGGTTACTGAAATATGTGCAACCTCTCAGTCATTGTAGGTCAGGGTGATCTGGCAGTGTAGAGTGACATGCTGGACTCAGCATTGCTTTAGTTAATGTTTGTTCTTTTTTAAACTTGTGGAGAAAAGATCACAAGAAATGACCTTCATCAGCTTTTACATAACCCAGTATTTCAAATGAAAAATAAAGCCTTCCAGGAGTTAATTAATTGATCCACAGCAGACTGGGCAGTTTGACTACCATAAATTTAAATACTTGTTTGAAGAAAAAGAACCAGTAGTAAGTGTTTATTTTTAATTCTGTAATCATAGCCACTTTTATAATGACTGTGACAAAATGCTGGACTGTGTTTTGGTAAAATGTTGTGTTCTGTTAGTTTTTAGCTAAGTTAGTAGGTTCACATTCATTCTAGCAATCAAATAATCCTAATCATCACTTCTAGACTCTATTTCCGAAGCATCAGTTGCAAAGCAATCTCATGGTTACTAGAAGTTTGTGAAAACTCCAGTAGAATCTCTAGCTCACGCCTGTGAATGCATCAGACAAACAGTAATAGTATTTCTTAGCTTTTTGTTGTCAGATCTGTTTTTCTGACATTCTGCTGTTTCTTATTACATCTTTATTATTTTATACCTTATCTTACTTATATTATTATTCTTTATTATGAACATCATTTCAAATGGATCCGAGGGAACATCCTGGAGCTGTGTCAGGGAGGTTTAGGTTTGGTATTGGGAAAAGGTTCATCCCCCAGGGGGTGATGGGGCACTGAACAGGCTCTCCAGGGAATGGTCATGGCCCCAAGGCTGCCAGAGCTCCAGGAGCATTTGGACAATGCTCTCAGGCACAGGGTGGGATTGTTGGGAGGTCCTGGACAGGGCCAGGAGTCAGTGGTGCTTGTGGGTCCCTTCCAGCTCAGGATATTCTGTGATTCCATGGAAGTATATTCTATGTACTACACAGACATTGCAAATTTCCCTGGGCACAGCTTTGACACTTCTGAATTTGCAGCTGCCTTACAATGTTTTCCTTTGGAACCATGCACCCAAGGTACAGAGAGGTTATTTGCTGAAACCCACAGGCAACACTTAGCATGCCTGTTTTCCCTGACAGAAATAAATATTTTTTTGCGTACTGAATTATTCCAAGAAATAACCTAAGCTGCAGTTTGCGAATCTGCTACCTAGTATAAAGAAGCTGCTCATAATTTTCAATATCAACTCTCTTCCAGGTTTGCCTTAGTATGGGAACAGTCTCCACACTTAGCTTTGTCTTAGGTACGCTGGAGAGTGTTTTTGAGAGAGTGTCGAGAGAGATAACAGAGATAGCAGATACCACTGGTGTCAAGAGAGATACTAGAGGAACAAAAAGAAGGTTCCGCTGGACAGCCCTGAGCGGTGTGCTTTGCTTTGAAATATTTGGATATTAGGAGCAGAAACAGGCTAATTTTCTACTTTCATGGCTCCAACAAGAGCAACATTTGATGCAGCTGCTCAAGTTCATTCCAGCTGGTTTTTGGTAGAACCAGAACCTGGAACCAGTCTAAGTCCCCAGCCAGCTAAGAGAAACAAAGGGATTTCTTGACCTCCTTCAAGGTCACCTGAAATTTCGCATAGTACAATGTTTGGTCAGATCTGCAATTATGCCGAGACTTTTTTTATCACACCAGGATCCTGGTTTTGTTTCTTCTCAGAACCCTCTGGTTTTAATACACTCAATTTATGCATGAAAAACACTTTTATTCTAAGTGCCAGTGCTACGGACAGATCCTAAAACAGATTCAGAAGGCCACATTTCATCACTATTTTCCCTTGAGCAGAGCCATTGTCTTCAAATTATGCCCTGAGTTACTTGAGTGCCACTTGCAATTCACTCAGTCCTACTGGGTTTTTTTTACAGGCCTGAGAGGAGGAGCAGACAGCAAAAGCTCAGTGTCCTCAGCAGCCGCAGATGTGCCTCTTCAGTCGCTTACATGAAGGGAGACGAGGGGATGCTTTCCTGCAGCCTTTTCAGCCAGTTTTTAGAACAAACATTTTCCTGGGTGAGTTTTGGGCCTGATGTTGCACGATGCTTTGAAATTAGTACACTCATTTTTTTAGGTGAATATAATTTTGTTTTAACTTAGATGCTTTACAAATACCTTAATGGAACAGATGAACTAAAGAAACCTGCCTTTCTTGTTAAAGCTTGTAATACCGTAAGTGATAACCCAGGTCATTTCCAGTAAGTGTTAAATTTGTCATTTTAGTACATTTTTCCATGTGGTAATGCTATCAAAACTACAGGAACATTTTTGTTTTTCTTACCGGCATTACTAATTCATTCAACTGTTAGGTGGAGGAGATCCTTTCAGATAAATTCATGGAAAATTGGAAAGATTTTCATAAGGTTTTGCAGTCCTGTGATCCTGAGTGTACTGGCACGATGAATAGAAGTCCTAAAGCTGTGTTGTCCCTCTTTGCCAGATCAACAATTTGGGAGGCAAGTTGATGATGTGTGAGTTGTAAATGGTTTAATGTTATGGTTACCATAACTTTCTTCCTGTCTTTTAATATGGCAGCTATAGCTGGAGATATTGAGTCTTTTGGTTTGCCTTAAGCATATCAGAAGGAGAAGACTGGTGGAAGAGATTCCCCATTGCTCATGTGATCAGCTTGTGACTTATTTAGTTTCTGAATGTTGGAAACTCTTGTGAGTTTGACATCATTTCAGCATTTCAGAGTGAGACAAGCCTTTCCTCAACAAAGGAAATCTGTGCTGCAGATCCATGACATTATCAAATATTATTTAGCATTAACAAACACAAAGAAATCAAAATTAATTAATTAATCAATGTCTTTCTTCAGTAGAATGTTGTTGTAGAGAACAAGGAATTGAAAATTAATATTCTCAACATAAAACTTCATTTTCAATATAAGCAGGGTCCCCAAAGTGAGGAGTCCAAAGAGCTACAAGCATGAGGAGCATGGGGTCAAAATATCCATGCCCTAAAAAGAGGGAATTCTATTAAGAATTTTATTGCAATAACATTTCAGTTATGTAATCAGGTCAGTTTATAATAAGGTCTAATCTACTCTCTCAGGAGCTCTGGTTTTCTCTGCTTACAACCAGTGACTTCCAGAAGGATGTAGAACTCTTTCTTACCTTTGAAAGCATAATAGAAAAATCAAAGAAATAATTTCCAGTCTGGCCCTCACAACCTGGTGTCCTGCTGATCGTTGTGTGGAGCAAACACAACAGCATCAATAGGAAATGGTTTTTGGAAAACAATCTTTGATCCTGAAATATGAATGAGCCCGAGTATGACCAGTGCAGCCAATTCTACTGCACGCATTTTCCTCTCTATAAATATCTTAAGAGAAAACTTTGGGTGTAATGCACCGGGTTCATGAAAGTCATGTTCCCAGCACAGTGTGCTATAACTACGTGCTTTCACCATTTGTCAGTTTTATAGCTCTGTGTTGTGTAGTATATAATTAGTCATTGATCATGAATAAGTAATTATCCTTTGAATTACCTGGGACTCGACAGTTATACAATTTTCTAAATAATGTTTCTACCATTATTTGTGTCAATGAGAGATCTGTACTGTAAGAAAAGTCAGGAATTGCAGCCACTTTGAATTGGAAAGTGGCCCTTACTTGAAATTCGGAACATTACCTCAAAGAAAATAATATAGAGTAAGGTACTGAGAGGCAAACTGTTATGTTATAATTCATTCATCATTGTGGTCAAGGGCTGTTCTGCTTTTGTTTTAACAGGATGAAAGAGAAGCCTTGTGAGATCAGTCTAGGAAAACGCTGAGCACTGAGGTTGTGCTCTAGCAAAGTGCAGGGAGGTGTGGGTATAACACCTTTTAAGATTCTGTTGGGGTGAAGATTGAGCATATTTGCGTATTTGCATATATTATTAAGCTGCGGCATTGCTGAAAAGTGCAGGTATTTAGCAAAGCGAGATGTGCAATGCCATAGATGGGACGAGTTTGGAATTCTCTTATAGGAACAGCCTCTAAAATACATAGCTGAAAGACAAGGTTTGTGTTCTATTGTCAGAGGCATTCAGGGACATACAGTCTTGCACTGGCCATGTTTAGAAAACAGGGTCTCATTCAAACCACATTAGTAATTCTCCTGTAGTAAACATCTCTTAAGGCACCTGTTCTTAGCAGTATTATTCATCAGGGTCGTGGTCCAAGCAGTTGATGACTGCTCTGGAGAAGAAATGTAATTCTTAGAATAAGATGAAGAGAGAATTCCCACTCAACAATGTAATAGACGACCTACTTGATTGGAGTAGTATTTGGTATAGTTAATTAGGTTAGAATGGCTCACCCATGGGTGAGGAGATATTTCATAAAATCTCCTTTGCTGTAATCTTCTTTTAGAGCTCTCACTCTGAGAGCCTGACTCCTTAAACGTGTTTTGCCTCGTGCCTTTTTACAAGTCTATATTTCTTAGTTCCAAAAGTGGCGTTAATTTTTATGTTAAATATTATTTAAGACATCCTCAGAAAATGTTGTGGATTATGTAGAGAAACAGTGGATGGCACTGTTCATTCGCTACTCTAATGTAGGAAGAAATACCAGTTTTAAAAAGGCTGTATTTTAAAATAATAAGGAGAAAAGGAAAAAAAAAAAAAAGAAAGGTAATTGACTCCTCTAAATGCATACACACTGGCTTAAGACTATCACATCTGTGCTGGGAATGTTGTAACCAGATTGGGGATTTAGCACGGGCGCTTTAAGGGGTGCAGGGGTTTTGAGCAAAAGGTGATGAAGTGATTGAATTACATTCTGAATTCCAGTGGTTCAGCTACATCAGTCTTATTTATTTGAAATGATACTTCTGTTTTGGGGGGCTTCTGCTATAATTGGACTTTTGCATTGATGTGACTCATCCGGAGGCACTTGAGGACAATACTGCCATCGCTACAGCAGAATAACTGGCATGCTTGTCCCAGATGGCTTCCTGGGAGATGGCATTCAGACTGGGGAAAAGAGGGAACAATTTTTAAGGGCATTTGGAAGCCTTTTATGGATTAGGCTCACAAAGCAGATGTTGCTGTGTAGTGTTCACAGCCATTTTCTCTGTGAAGGCTACACTTGTTTTAGCTAAACAGAGCTTCATGACTGCTGGAAAATGGTGACTCTTTCCCCTCCTTGTCAACCCCCTGACACTTTCTCTCCTGCAGTATATATGGTATGGATTGGATTTCTGAAAAGAAATGAAAGCTTTGATTTCTTTTCTCTTCTTATTTTTCCCCAGAAGGAATGCATAGGAAGGAGGCACTTGATATGTTCAGTTACAAGTGGGGTTTTTTACCACAGGCATTTTTTTAGTGTCTTCTAAATAGAAATGGACTAAGTGATGTGCAGAGAATACCATGTGTCCCCAGGAGCCTTCTGCTTTCATCCAAGACTGCTCCAAAGCTTCATGGACATGACTGAAATCCTGGAAGGTTAAATAGCTCGGGAAAGCAGTGACACAGTGATGACAAGGGCTCTGATTCTTGAGCACTGCTAATTTATACAGGAGTGATTTCAGAGGGTCATTTAACAGGTCCAGGGAATACCAGTTCAACCTCTCCATTGGAAGTTCATAAGAATGAAGTTCCAATGGAGAATCAGATGAGGGGCTGAGCAAACAGTGTGTCTGGTTCACAGCCAGGAGCACTAACTTAGCCTGCCAGGGATTTCAGTTTATATTCATACGTCAGGCATTGAATGAAGGTAAACAAGGGCTTTCATTCATGATTTCTAACTGATTTATTTGTGCAGTGGCTGTAGTCTTAGCTCCCTCTTCCTCCAATGCAGCTGATTTGACAGGTCAGTGTCAGGTGAGCCAAGTTTCTTCCCAATATCCACCATATAATTTAAGCTTTAATTATGCAGGTTATTCACAAAGGTTTGTATCCTTAGGTTCCTTCTAGAGGCAAGAGAGCTCTTCCAGGTTATGATATAGTGCTTAAATTAGGTGTCTGTTATCTCTCTGTCTGTAGTCAACAGAGGGACCCCGAGAAGGCGAGTTTCCAAGGATGGCTTTCTTAATGATGCCCTTAGCTGTACATTGAAAGGAAATTTATTGCTTTGATCATATTTGCCTTGAGACTTTTGTATTATATATTGTTCTCAACCTCCCAAATTACTTTATACTCTTATTTTTCCAGGTTATGCAATAAATAGAAGGATAACTCTTCTGATAGAATCTTTTGTAACATGCTTTTGGATAACTTAAAAATTGCTGTTCTTCCTGGTGACTTTAAGTGGTAGCAGCTCACATATATCAAAAGAAATACAACAAAAGGAAGAAAAAAGGCAAGCAGAGCTTTCAAAAAGTTACTGTTATTATAGACAATTTTCTGTTTAATATAAGGAAAAAAATATGTGTAGAAAGGAGACTTTCAGATAGACTGAGGATACCTGTTGTTTTTCTAATGGTAAGTACTGTCCTGGGCTGATCTCTCATTTTGAATACAGAGATGTATTCAAAATTTTATAACTCTTAAAGCATTGCAATGGGAGAGCAAACACACATGGATCATTCATCAGACTCTGGGATTCAGGTACAAATGTTTAGCTCACTTTACAGGGCCCACAAGGATTATATCTCAGTGCATCACTCAAAAATTGGGGTTTTGCCAGTGATGACAACTGAAAGGGAAGCTTGTGATCTTCAGCAGAATCAGCACAGCTCATTGTTCAGGACCTGGATTTGAATGTTGTCAGAGGATCAGGTGCTCTGGCACATCTGATGGCTGTGACTACTGCAGGCCACAGCCATACCTCCACAGCACCTGTGACAGCAATACTGGTGGCCAGGCTACAAACATGTACCACCTATTGATTCTCCTCTCTTTTTAATTTCAATATATGCAAATGTGTNGAACAATGACACAGCAGACACCAACAAATTGTCCCTTGTGATGAAGTAAGCTTCTCCTCAAAGTATTTTTCCTTGTATTTGCATGACAAGCTCCACGTGGGGTAAGAGCCAGGACACAGGCATTTCCTTTCCTTTGACCCAGATAATGCTTTGCTCTGATATATCCTTGGAAGCATGCTCACTCCTTATCTTCTCTCGTTTTTTGGCTGGTATTCCATGAAACAGAATGCCCTATGCAATGCTCACTTTTCTGTCAACAGCTCTCAAGACGGGAGTATGCCCTGTCTTGCCCCAGATTCTCCTCAGGCTTCCTTGTTTCCTCTTAAATGATGTGACCTTTTTGTGTTTCTTAAGTCTCCCAGCTCCTCTCTTTAGTGAGAATTTTTTACCGGTAATGGAAAAGTAATTTTACATGAAGTCTCTAGAAAAGCAAATCTGGCCTCTGCTACTACAGTGGTGATTTTAGACCAATAGTCTATAATGGGTGGAATCTTGATATTTCCACATCTTTCTACCTGTAAGTTCTTTAACAGGCTGGAGTGGTTAAGGTGAAAGATCCTGTTCCACATGACCTTTGTCTTAATCCTTAAAACTTCTAGCAGGCTGCCTCTGTCTCTGAAATGCTTTCTAAATTTGTTTTTGCAAGACACTAGGATGTATCTAAGACCTTATGGTTGGCTCCTTCTATGTAATATTTTTTGGATACTGAGTGTTCCTGAAGACACATTCCGAGATCGGCTCCACTATGAGCTGTACTTCAGTCAAGAAATCAAACCTGGTTTTTTTCTGTAAGCTGAGTTTGTCCTTCCTGTTCTTCAGGTCAAAAGACCTTTCAGAAATTCCTCAAAGTTATTTTTACTGAGGTCCAACACCATTCCTACTGAAAGACTGTCAAAGCAGAGAGCTGGCAAGACACAAAAAAATGCAGATGACTCACCAACATGGAACATAGCTCTGTCACTAGGACACAGTACGCTAAATTCAGCATAAATCAGCGACCTCACTAATAAATATCTCCATCCCTAACTTCTGCTGAGCCACCATCTGGAGCTTTATCCACACCTTCAACAAGCATCCTGGCACCCAGAACTGGTGTGTCAGAGTAGAAGGTTAGGCTGGGTTTGTTAGGCCTGAGAGAAGAACTCCGTGACCCAGCCCCAGTGAGATGGGAATGTGCAGGGAGCGAGTTTGGTGCTTCACACAGTTGGGAAATGTGCTTGTGGCTTATTACTCAAAGGTAGAAAAAGAACATTCCTCTCCCTGCACACTTCAAGCAGCTGGACAAGAGGCAGTCCGTGGCTAGCCCGGAGGAGCACATATGCTGATTGCTTGGCTAGATGCTAACACATGGAAAAAATAATGGATCTGCCTTCCCAGCTAGAAGAATGAAGAGTCTCTCTCCCTTTTGTGACTGTCAATTTCATAAAACTTGTAATAACTGTGTCCGAAGGCCCCTATCACTCTCCAGTTTGACTGAAATTGCTAAATGAACACCAAATTTAGGGGAAAGGCTGACAGATGTCGATGAAAAAGCTGATTGCATTATTCGTATTTTCCTAGGAAAGCAGGGTGAAAGTGGTGCATGTTGGAGGGGAATATAATTTAAAATATAAGCTTGCCCAAAATCAGGATAGATTTCAAGGATCCCCAATGACTCTTGTGTCTCTTAACAGGCTTTGAACTCTTTGTGACTCTGTAATTACTGCCTGAAAGCAGGAATAGATTTCTTAGAAATATGTCAGTAACTCTCCAGTTCCTCTCCTTCCCTCTTTTTAAAGCTAGGTAGTGTCTTTGCATTTCTGCATAGATTTAGGAGACAATTTTAGCTAGTTCTTTAAGAGCTAATATGAATACATAGCAATATTCTGTAATTTGTTCTTTCCTTATTTGTTATCGATATTCGTTGTTCAAGAAACCTGCTGATATTTGACTTATCAAAGATGGATACAAAAACAGGCTTTAAGTGTTTCATCTCCTTAATGCAATCTGTTGGTAGTGTTTTTTCTTTGTCGAATAGAAAGCCAAATTTTTTCCTGATCGCTCTCATTCTGCAAATGCTTCAGTAATATGAATTCTTATTACTCTTGGTATTTTTCTTATATTGAATCTCACATTGTGTTCTGGGATTTCATATTCTGGTAGTATATACTTGTGCTGGTATGTTTCAGTGTTGCACCTCCAGCTATCCTCAAGTTATTTTCCCTTTAGGCTCATTTCCCACGAGACTACAGTTCCCTGAGAAGGTAGAAATCTGCACTTTTTTTTCCCCCCTCTTCTTCTGCCTTCCTTTTGTAAATGTCATAACTTTGTCACTCCATCATCATTCCTGCCTAAGCTGTATTTCACCATTTCAAGTATTTTCTCTGCATTAAACAGGATAAAATACAGAAAGATTTCCCTTCATTGGATTTTGTGGCATCAACAGGATGTCCCTGCCGCATTCTGATGATCTTCTGGACAACCCCTGTTCTGCTGTAATCATTACTCAACCAATTACAAACAGCTCTTTTACCCTCGGGGAAAAAAAAAAATCTCAAGAGCTTCAAATCTAAACACTATTGTCCCTGTGGCTGATACATAGTAGACATCCTACCACTGTAGCACTGATATTCTCATTGTTTTTTATCCACAGAACTCTAAATAAGGTTTAACTTACTAATCAGCAAGATTCCAGGATCTTCCAAGAACCATAAAGACTTCCAGGTCCTGCTCTTTATACCATGTTTCTTATATTCATGTGCTGACAACCAGCATGCTTGATCCGCTCTGTCCGGTTTTGTCTCCTCTGTGATCCTGTAAAGCATAACCCAAGTCCAAGTAATTTTAGGTCCTCAGCTAAGTGGCTGTGATTAATCCCTTCCTGTGAGCTTTTCCGGCAGCTCCTTTCTTCAGTCTGGTCTAAGGCTTGCCTCCTGGGTTATAAAGCTGATGGACAGAGAGCTCTTCTGTGAACAAGATCCTGACCGGGAAGATGGATTTTAGATGACACCCTGCAAGTGTCACTCACTCACTTCCAGAACACAGCCAGTCTTTGCCTCAGGCTTGAACTTCAGCAGGGAGAAAAGGTATAAAGGACATTTGAGTTTGTCTTCATCACCTGTCCTTTAATTACCTGTTCATTTTCTCAGGGATATCCATGGCAAGGCCCATGTGGATAGGCAGAGGGATAGAACAGTTGGTGATGTTTTGGCCACCTCTTCCATTCAGTCAGGGTAGCAGATATCTCAGAAGACCAGGGTCCTTCAGCACATGAGTCCATCTGAGATCCTCATGAGAGAGTCACCAGTCACTGTCATCTTTTGATCCCTTTTTTGGAGGCTTAGAGTTAATCTGCTGTGTGCTGCTCAGATCAAAGTAAAACTCTTTTCATTAGCATATTTCTAGAATAAGAGTTAAAATGTCAAGATTAAGTTTAGGGAATATTATAAAACACACTTAATAAATCTATAAAATGAGACTGCTGAATATTTCTGCATTTTGCTTATATGGAAATACATGCTCTAAAATTTAACAAAAATAATTGTCCTAACTTTCTTTTTCATGGGTTATAGTAAATCCATAATGGATGTAAAATAGATACAAGTGGGACACATTGCATACACTTTCATTTCATTTCTTTCTGTCTTTAAAAAGTACTAAATATTTAATTGTTATTTATTTTAATGGCTCAGTAATGAAGCTTGTGGTATTTCAGCAAGAAGGGTACATAGTCCATATCTATGGACTTTCTTATAGGGCCTGAGAAGGAAAAGTATTATGAACATTCCTCCAAAGGGAAAAAGCATGGAAGTGATTTGCTTGGGATCCAGAAGGACAGAAAATGTAATAAGATTTTTTTTTTCCTTTTAAATTCAGTGGAAATACTTTCATTAACTTCTTTCATGTTAGCTTAGCCATCTCATGTTAACTGAGGAGGTATTAAAGGATCAAGGTGGCTCCTTAGCTGATGGAGAAACTCGGGTTCATTAGAAACTAAGCCTGTGATTTGGGGGTCTAGCATCTCCATTACCAAAGGAAATAATTCAGAACAGGATCAGTCTTTTTTTTTTTTTTTTTTCTGCAAAGGAAATGTTTGCACAACACAGGCCTTGGAAACAATGTGTGTTCTAACTTGATGAACCTATCATTTTGTTTTGCATCTAAGTTTCTTCCATGCCTGTGTCTTGTTTGTCATTACAGCAGTTCTCGCTCATTATTGCTGAATCAAATGTTTGAAACTACAAAATAAGTGACTTGTCTTCATGCACGATCTTTCAGTTTTGTAATCAAACAGCTTGAAGACCAAACTAACAAATATGCCCAGAATAGATCTGTTGATGAAGTAATTAAAAAGCTGAAGGACAGAGAGATACAAAAGGCAGCAACTATTAAAGACAGTAGCACCAGAAGCTACTGAACAGTTATTCTTTGTGATTTCATTGTTCTTTTCTTACACTGGGGATGATGCATTTCTCACATTTTGGCAATGCACAAAGGATAAAACATCACCATGTACGTGCAGCCAGGGATATGTATCACTATTTCGTGATGTTCTTGGACCGCGTGCACTCAGAAGAGTCCAGTTCCATGGAAAACTCATGAGCTTTAGCAAGATCTGTGTCAGGGCAAACCCTGGGATCAGTCCAGGCTGGGGATGAGCAGATGGAGCAGCCCTGGCAGAAGCACTTGGGGATGCTGTGGGTGAGAGCTGGCCCTGCCCCGGCCGTGTGTGCTGGGACCCAGAATCCCCCTGTGCTGGGCTGCACCCAGAGCCCCAGGGCAGCAGGGGAGGGGGGGATTCTGCCCCTCAGCCCCGCTCTGCTGAGACCCCCCTGCAGGGCTGCATCCAGCCCCGGGCTCAGTACAGGAACGACAGGGAGCTGCTGGAGCCGGTCCACAGCAGGGACACCAAGGGGATTAGAGGGATGGAGCAGCTCTGCTGTGAGGAAAGGCTGAGGGAATTGGGATTGTTCAGAAGAAGGGAAGGCTTTGGGGTGTCCTCACTGTGGCCTTCTAGTACCTGCAGGGATGGAGAGAAACAATCTACAATGGCCTGGAGTGATAGGACGAGGGGGAATGGCTTCACATTGACAGAGAGGAGGTTTAGACAGGATATTGGGAAGAAATTGTTCCCTGTGAGGGGGGTGAGGCCCTGGCACAGGTTGTCCAGAGAAGCTGTGGCTGCCCCATCCCTGGCGGTGTCCAAGGCCAGGTTGGATGTGGCTCTGAATACTGTGGTCTAGTGGGAGGTGTCCCTGCTTGTGCCAGAGGGTTGGAATGAGCTGATCTTTAAAGCCCCTTCCAACCCAAATCATTCTATGGTTCTATGATTCTAAGACTGCCCAGAAATTCTGTCTTCCTGCTGCTGTTTATGATCATTCAAATGGCACATGCTTCCCTGCAATAGTCCTGTTCTGCCCTGCTTGTGCTGAGTGAAACAAGCCCGGAATGAATAAGGATGAGAGCTCTGTGCGAATAAAGTGGTTAAATGGGTTTCCTCATCAAAACTGAAGCGACAGACTACCTTATGTCTCTGGTAACTGCCTGGACACGTACGTTTTCAGGTGAAATGCAGTATGAAACTGATTCTCCATCACTTGTGGTCTTTAAGGATCCCTGCAACTTTTGTAAAAGAAAAGGGGTTTGCACTTCATTGTCTAGCTCGAATTCCAACTGGGAGTTTTCACATTCTTCCTGCTTTGATTTCCCTGACACTTCCAACAAGAGGTTCATCAATCCCTGCCCTGGCAGAACAGCTGCTTTTCATCCTGGCTATGTAGCTGAGCAGGTGAGCCAAGGCCATTGCCCACCTTAGTGGCATGTTTGACACTGCTGCTCTCATCCACAGCTTCACCTGGGGCAGCCAGGCAGCTGCTGCATGGCTAGGCAGAGCTGCTTTTCCTCAGAGATGAAACAGGTCACTCCAACAGTGATAGCATGGTATGATAGTGGTAAACATAAAACCACACCTGCTTTCTGATCTGTTATGCCAGGCCAAGCCGCAGAAGTGGGCAAAAGCTGTCTCCAGCATGGAAGTGGGTAAGCTTTGTTTATTTCTGTAACATTATGCTGCAGTGGCATTACAGGAGTGGGCAGAATGCACCCTCTGAGGCCTAATTATCTTGGTATGCCTGAATAACCCACAAATGCAGACATAACGTCACCAGTTAGCCTTTGCAGGGTTATGCTGTTGGTTCTTTCTGATTTTTTTGGGGGAAGGTGTCAGAGGACAGACCAGACTCTGCTCCATGGGGCACGGCAATGGCACAAGAGGAATGGGCAGGAACTGATGCCTAGGAAGTTCCACCTGGACATGAGAAAGAAATTCTTTTCTGAGCACTGGAACAGGCTGCCCTGAGAGGGCATGGAGTCTCCCTCACTGGAGATATTCCAGACTCCTCTGGACACAATCCTGTGCCGTGTGTTCTGGGATGGTCCTGCTGGAACAAGAGGGTTGGACCAGAGGAGCCACTGTGGTCCCTCCTGGCCTGACCCATCATGAGATTCTGTGTGAGTACCAAAGGTGTGAGGCATGTGAGTGAAAGGAGATGACAAACTCCAGCTCCTTTACCAAAGAGCACCTTAGTATCTCTAGCTACACTGACTTGGCTTTTCTAGGAACTGGGCAAGTAGGTGCAGACCCTACCTTTTCACCCTTGGACTTGTCTAAATTTTAAATACAGTTCAAAATCAGAAAGATGGTAACTGCAGCTGTGTTAAGGACCCTGGGATAACATCACCATTTCTATGTATGACTTCACTCTGGTAAAGGTTTCCAATACCTCCTCCCTGTTTGGTTGTCATCAGTCCTCTTCCTTTAAATAAGACAGACACTTTGCCTTTTGTGAACACAGAAAAATGACCTAGTCATACAATTTAATATGACTAAATCTTGCATGCAACTTCAGCAGAGTTTTATCAGGTTTTTTCCCTCCAGATGAAAGTGCTAATAGTTAAGACTGTTGTCACCAACATTACTATTGTGGCTGATTTTCTCCAACTTTGATTGGATTTGTGAAGCCAGATTTCTTTATCGCTACTATTCAGCATTTGATCTGATGGCAAATACTTGTTCAACTGAACATAAAATGTGCTTGCTTATCCAGAAGATTCATAGAAAGGAATGATAATTTGCTAATTATTCTCAAATTTTTAGCACTCCTTATGCTGTTCAGTTATTTAATGGTTTTTTTTTTTCTTTTAATCTGTATAATTAAGTAAAATATAATGGCAAGAATAGTCACTATAGGAACACTTGGGAGGTCAGGACAGAGTTGTGCAGGATAGTTAAAAAAAATACATCCAAAACAGGAGTTCCAAAGCAGCCGAAGGAAACAAAAATTTTGGAGAAAACCCTCAGCATCAGGAGGGACTTCAACTACAACTTTTCAGGGAAACAGGAGGAGGAAAAAGTACAAGAAAACCAGGGATAAGTAGCACTAAGAGGGGCACGATGGGAAACTGCTGCCACTCGAGACTGCTGCTCCTCTTAGGTGCAGAAAGGTAGAGAATCTGCAAAAAGAAAGAGAAGGGCACATGGGAGGGAGATGAGAACGTTCCTTGCCAAAATAGATTACCTCAAATAGATCCATAAATCTGTTTTGAAGAGCAGTAATGCAGAAAGAATTGTGCTTCCCACCTCCCTGCAGTTCTGGTGGTTCTGGGGTCTGAATCCATTCTGCAGCATTTCTTGTCCAGGAGTGGCTCGTGAGGAACGGTGACAGCTGCAAATTCTACAAATGATACTTTTCCCCAAGTTTGCTAAATGAGTTAATGTGATTTCTTCTGGCACTTGTTGCTTTCCAGGTGAAGTTTTCTCTTAGCCTGTCGCTTGGTGCTTTTGCTTAAAATACCAGTCTCAAAAATATAGTCGGATTTTGCTCTCTGACTCTCCCTGGACAGATTTGAAGTTGTACACAATAGAACTCTATTTAAATGGCTTACCGTCAATGCAAGGAAGAGAGATAATTTTCAGTGTAATTTAACATTGAGCCATAGGATAAAACACCCAGATATTTATTATCCAAAACAGCATATTCAGAAGGAAAAAAAAAAAGGCCATTATAGAACTTACTTTATTTCTCATCTAACATGTGTTGGAAGATCATGGCATGCCAATGGATGACAGTCAATTTAATCTACTGTTAGTAGACTGAAGTTAGAGTTACCAGATGGAGGGTTGCGTTATCTGGATTTTGTGGCAACATTGGAAGTTTAACAAAAAAAAGTTAACAGCAATAAAGCATGAAACAAACCTTTCCTGAGAGCTCTAGAATTTTTCTATTTCAAGTGAAGGCTATTGGTGAAATTAGAAAGAGATCAGCGATATGATTTTTAGCACACTGTCTGTATTCTTTGGCTCCTGATCCAGCCAAGCTGCTGATCAGGCCAAGAGGGAGGCTGAAACATGTCGGATGTGAACTAAGATCCACAGGTAGCTGCTATGGAGTTGTCACCACTAACAGATTGCAAAAAGTAAATGACTGATTGCTCTGCCTTGAGCAGATCCTCGTCCTCAGCATTTTGAAAGTCTAACTCACAGTCTTGGAATTATATTCTATCTTAAATTATAGTGGGTGGTTTGATAGTAGTGATGCTCAGCAACTTTTTCTAGTCTGTGAAAAATCCAGAAGACAGTAACCAGTCTTTTCACAGAAGAAAGACATTAATGCCCAGTTTTACCAGCAGTACATACAGACAGATCTCTGTGGTGTGGCCTGGTTACACATTGGTTTATGGGTTTAATTTAAAATTCTGCTTTTGGATGTTTAAGCTGTTAAGGAATGTTGCTACTAGAGAATGTTAAAATGCTGTTGCCTATAATGCAATTGATGGTTTTCTTAGGGTATCAAGAATCCCAGTGAGAAGGCAAGGTTTGCTGTTGGTATAGATACAGGTGTGTTGTCCACCCATCTAATGAGGCTGTGGCCTTCACTGATCTACTGTTGCTAAAGAGTGAATAAAAGAGGAATGTATCCATAATTTGGGAGCAGATTTTTTTTCATCTCAGCTAGTTGCCTTACCCCATCAGTCATCTCACTGATTTCAAGGCCCTGCAGTCAAAGGTTTTCATTTTCAGCCCTTAAAGATGAAGTTCATGGAATCTGAGGCAGTTGCTTAGGATGGAAGCCTCAATGTAGACTAAAGCTCGTAAGTAATTATCCATTCCTCATTTATTTTCAAATTTATGCTTTAGGTTTAGATTTTGTGGGCAAAATTCTGATGCCACTTAAGTCAAAGACAGTTTTGTCATTGGTTTCAAGGCCTGTTTTAACTTCCATATTGTGCCTCTGCAATTTTTCTCAGAGGGCGCATTTACTTTTTCCATGCTGTTACTACTATTTTCTGCTGTCATTATTTCTCTTTTAGGAGTAAGACAAGAGGAAGAGCTGACTTGTGGGTGGCTGACATAATATTCAGGTTTTCCCTCATTCAGGCCTAGAAGTTTAGAAGTTTGTGAATGTGGCCAGCTAATTAGGTATCCACCAAAACATGTGCACCTTTACATCCAGTAGCATAATAAAAGACGTTTGAAACAGGTTGACCTCAGGGAAAAAGAGTGTGCCAGCTCTTTGATTTAAATCAAGGATCAACAGTGTTTTGTCTGTATTTAAAGCTTTTGCCAATTATGAGAATCACAGCTTTTCTTTCCATATGTTACTATATCGCATAGTTGTAAAAGGAAGTGTGACCCACATTTAATATCAAGTAAGTCTCAGAAACCAGAAGGCAAAGAAAAAACCCTCTTAAGTTTTTTTCTTTTTCAATGATTTGTGATTCACTGGGGTAGAGGGTGGTCTGTAGTTACAGAAAAAAAAGAGACCTGATCTTCTTCTTATAGTCTTTAGTGGGAAGATAACATAAGTGCAAATGTTCTTGACTATATTTCAATAGAAACTCAAATTTAAAAAAAAGAGAAAGGATAGTGCGTGTCTGTGGGGGAGAACAAGGTTTAAAGGGTAAAATTAGGAGAAGTTAAAATGATGCAGTGAAAACAATTTAGTGATTCTTTGGAGCAGTTTACAGGCTCTGTATGCCAGCATATGTAAATCTTTTAAAAAGAAAAGAAACGTTCCTTTCTGACAGACCATTACCTTAGTGGTTTTTCTATCAATCAGGAGTAGGGTGTAGTGAAATATCAGTGTGTACATTTTTCTTTGCAAGTTTTTCCCATTTTAAAATCTGCCATGCACTCCTCTTTGTGACTCACATGTTGCAGAAAAGTTCTAAAATGCTCAAGAGGTTACACAAGATTCTTTTTCTCTTTTTCCCCACAGAAGCAAGGCAAAACAGGCTCCTAGAGTATCACTGCACAATGAGCAGAAGGAATCAGATCTCAAACAGTCACCAGAATAGATTTTCTATGGCCTAAAAAGTACCTTAGTCCTTCAGGACTGGAAGTACATGAGTGCCCTGCTGGGAAAATGGCTGATCCTGCTGGGCTGTGGGATAATAAACTTGTGACAATATGAAGCTGTTTGTGTGGGACTGAGCCTTACCAAAACATTGGGCAGAAGAGTTTCAGGGGTGATGCTCTGTTAAGTCAGGGGGTTTTGATGGCAAATCCCCTGAAACAGCTCACATTGGTTCAAACTGGAGCAGGGCTTTCTTCAGTTTGAGATTTTCTTCTTCACGTTGTGCTGGGGAAATTCTAGCAGCTGAGGCCATTACTGCAAATTGGGTGGACACCACTAATGCTGCAGACAGCTGCTGGACCTTGCCAAGATGTGCTGTAAAGAATCCAGTAGCAGGGTTTCTTGGTTTGTTGTACTTTTTTACTGTGCTATTTATCTTTAATATACTTTCAATATTTGCTACCCTTCAATTTCATTCTTGCAGATGCGAGATTGAATGGGCCGGGAGCTACATTATGTAACAGCCCAAACCACAGAGCAAATGATGCTAAATATCACTGCATGACTGCTGAAGGATATCTCAATCACCTTAATGATAAGCTGATGGATGTCAATGGGGTAAATACATTGAGCTTTGGTTTGCTTTTGGCAGTGAAGCTGGTAGCTATTTTGATCCAAACTTTTGTTTTAAAAGTTGGTTTGGAGGAGTTGTCGGGAAAGTCGCTCTAAAAATTACATTGGATTTCAAGTCTTCTGTGTTCTCAGAAACTTCCAGTTTAAATGCATTCAGTTTTCAAGGCAAAACCATTTTTTATTCTGAATTGTTTTCTCTGCAGCCTCTGCCAGGAAAATATGTTCAGGGTTATTTTTTTCCCATCCTTTTGTGAGCATAGCTATTAAGTATTCTGCAATTAGAGAAGAGTATCTCTGCACTACTCTTTCATGGAACAGCCCATCTATTCATGAGAATGATCCTTCAAGAAGGTGTTCTTAGTTCCTAAAGTTTGCAACGTGGTGATCGTAATCAAGAGTTGATTTTCCAGCTTTTCTACATTTGCTTATTATTTTCTGTAAAGCAATACTACAAATGCTTTGTATTCTTAAACTGCATTAAAATACTTGCCTGTTGCCAGTACAAGTTGAGAGCAAATCTTTGCTATTTATGTTTAAAAAATATGCAGCAGACCTGTTAAATAGATTTAGTTCAATATACTGAGTTAAATATTCCTGGTTAGGACACTTATTCTGCCTTCTTTGAAACAGACAGTGACAGTGACAGTATCAGCAAGTCCTGAACAGCTTCTTACTTCCCTTGAGGAATTCCTGTACCCACTGGGTTTGTTGGGAAGGAACCTGATCTCCATGTTACATTAGCAAGAATTCTGTCAACTCTTTCACACCCAAGGAGGTACTTCCTTGGCTCATGCCATCTCACAAAGAAGCAAAAGAAAGTTGCACAGCACCTACAGTAAGCTGCTGTGTTTACAGAAGTGGATATACAGTGTGAAGACTTGTAGTGGGTATAAATGAAGATGTGATATTAAAATACATCTTTATCAAGCTTAAGTAGGGACCTCTACCAAGTTCTCAGCAATTTATGACTGCGTTCAATTAGACATTGAATCCATTGAGTCTGGTTTAAAATGCCAGAACTACCCCTGGTGGCTATTTTAATCTGTAAGGTCAAGCATACAAACTGGTGCCTGAGTTGAAGCCTTAGAGCTGAATGAGCTTCCAAACTGGACAACTTTGCTGCATCTTCCAAGCATGCAGGGATGTGGACATGTTTTGGGAACCAGCTGTCCGTTTGGAAGGAAGTGCAGGCAGGGTATTACCTGTCTGAGACAGTGTCTGTCAGTTCTGGCTGTAATATTGTTGCCAGAGTATTTCAGAACAATGGAGCCTTGTGCTCCAGAGCTTTAAGCCAGCAGGGCACCAGGAGCAGACAAGATCAGGAGAGATGTGCAGAGGCCCCATGGACTGGGTGGAGGATAGAGAGAGTAGAGCCGTAGCTTCCCTTCCTGTGAGAAGTGATGCTGCTTAAAATGTCCAGAATTTTAAAGTTCGAGCTTAAATTTAATGATAAACAAAATTTAAGCCATAAAAAATTCATTCTAAAAGCTCAATGTGAAACTCTGTTTAGCTATGCAAAGAGAGATAAATTTATAAAAATAACGACAAGATACAACAAGACTGGAAAATCTCCTGATCAGCAACTCATCTTCACTGTGGCAGTGATGATGTGATATATACACATAGGCTTATTTCCCAGTTTTTATTTGTCTCTTACAGCGTTACTGTTGGCTCTGATGGTAGTAATATTTATCTGCTTGGTTTGTTTTTCTTTTTTCCTAAATTGGACAACTGAGTGAATCAAGGACATCAGTCTAAAACAAGAAAGGAAACCGATGTTCATGGAATCATTATAGCTGGGAAAAAACCTCCAAAATCATTGAATTCAACCTCTGACCAAACACCACCGTGGCAGCTAAACCATATCACAAAGTGCTGCTACGTCTGCTCATTTTTTGAACATTTCAAAGAACAGTGAGTCCACCACTTCCCTGGGAAGCCTGTTCTGATGCTTAACCACCCTTTCAGTGAAGAAATTTTTCGTGTTATCCAACCTGAACCTCCCAAATGATGATTGAATCTTGCTACCAGTTGGAATCTGAGATTACCAATTACTGCTGTGCTCTCATTTCTGTTTCAGTTTATACTTAGCTAGAAATTGAAATATTTTAACTGTAGCTCCAGAACTTCCTTATTTCAAACATTCTTGCTCTTTTAGAAGTTTAACAAGGAAAACACAGCAATGGAAAGACTGAAGAGCACTTGCATTTTCACAGTTAAGTTTTCAGACTATTTCATTGATCAACTGTTTATGTTTATGGAATCTTCTCTCAAGAAGTGCTTCTCAGGTGTGGCAGTCCTTGTGCAGCACATGGATTTAGTCAGATTTCTGTGCAGTGTAACAACCTCATCTGAGGCTCCCGTATGCCTCTGCATGCTTGGATTCAATCAGAAGCGCCAGCTCCCAAAAGTTAGGCACTCGCAATGGTGGCTGAATTTGCAAATGTGAGCCTTACTCCCCATTTCTAGCCATGCCTTGGTGACTCACAAAGATAGTTTTGGTCTATGTAATTGATGTAAATCAAGGATAATCTTCCTGGAGTCACTCCGGGATATAATTGTTTCTGAGATAATTAACATTTCCTTCTATGTGTATAAATGATCCATGCTGGCTCTTGAGTTTGAGGGAGAATTGAACAGCATTGATTTTAAAATAAATAGGGAATTACAAAATTTAGAACATCTTCGCTAACCTGCAGCCAGGGAAATAAGGCAATATTTAAAGAATTAAGTTTACACAGATGTGAAGTAACAATCTTTAATATGTATCTTAGAAATTAGAAAACAAAACCACTACCACCGTGAAGAACAACAAAAGGGAAGGAAACTTGTGGAGATTAAAGCTCCCACTAATGTAAAACATACTTAGGTTGTTATTTTATTTTTTTCTTCCCTGTGAAAAAAACAGATGATAACGGATGCAGAGCTAGCTTGTGATCACGCTCATTACTATCTTGTTATCAAAGCAAGAACCAGATGGCATGACCTAGTACGGGTAAGAAGAATGTTTTCTTTAAATAAATAAGCAGCACTAATAGATTTCAGAACATCATGCAATGTTGATCTTCAGATTCTATAAATATTCAAAGAGACCCATGCAAAATAGCTCATTAATGATAAAAACTTACTCTATAATTAAAAAGAAATCCACTGTTTGAATAATATGCAATTTTTGCAACATTTGTTACGTAGTAGATGCTATTACGGTTAGTTCTAAAACTTCCTTCATATTCTACTGTTGTTATTTTTATTTAATGTTTCTGTTGTAAGAGGAGTAATGTGCTACACCTGAGGCCTGACCACTGAGGCTGTACACAAACACAACTTTCTGCTCTGCTGACACTCAGTTCTTCTCATCACTGAGAACCATTGAGGGTGATGCTTACACCATGCAACAAGACTCTCACAAATCTGTCCTATAAAAATATTTCAATCTTTTTAAACTTCTCAAATAGTTGAAATATTTGGTCAACAAATCAGCAGAAGGAAAAAATGAATATGATTTTTTCACTAACTGTGTACATTAAGCAGTAGTACTGGTAATCTCAGTTTACAAACTGACTGGTAAAACCATCGACAAACCCAACCAACCAAACCAAACCCAAAGCAAAATCTAATTAACATGAGATATAGAATCAGTTGGAGAGAAAATCTTCAGGTCTGTCATTTTTCAGTCCATTACCTAATCTAGTCAAAGATGTCCCTGCTCATTGCCGGTGATTGGACTAGATGGCTTTTGAAAGTGCCTTCCGACCCAAAGTATTCTATGATTCTATTATTTTCTGTTTCTTTCTCAATTCCCATTATTTATTAAGCTTGTAGAGAGATCAGACGTTTTGTCAAACTTGTTGGTTCTTGTTAGTGATGATTTCTTTTGCATTCCAGAATTTTCAAGGGTTTGATAGTGAAGGAAATGGCATTATACAGCCAAGGGACTTAAAGAAGTACTTGTTCCCATTTGGCATTCCGATCACCCTGGAAGGATCGAAGCAGCTTTGGGCAAGGTATGACACCTCTAAATGATTAGGTCTTGCAATAATGCATCTTTTATAGGATTACAGAGCCTTTGGTAGTGCAGTGAATGACAATAGATTACACTGCACAAGAAATCTTTTATTTTGTTATGATTGTGACCTCAGTACATGATGCTGTTACAGAAAGCTATATCTTATCACACTAAGCTCAATTAGATCCATCAGTTTCCAATGAATTCAAAGACAGGACTGCCTCTTGGCTTCAGTATTTCTGATCCCTTTAACTGAACCTGCATTTTCTTCTCAGATGGCACTGTAGGTCACTGGTTAAATTAACTTATTTTCCCTCAGTTTTTCTTATACACACAAATGCCCAGCTCAGTTTGTCCTGGGTTAAAGCCAATTCCAGATATCTCAGGTCAGGCGGCAACTGCAAACAGAGCTTCCATCCAGGAGGTCTGTGGACAGTCCATGTTGCATACCTGTATGATGGTATAACCTCTTCTTTTCAAAGCATTACGTTTACTTTCAGTATTTTCAACCTAAATAAAAGTGACACAGTCAAAAGAAAAATGCCGCATACCAAATACTTAACAAAAGAAAGCAAGGCAATTTCATGCTGTGTAAAGATTTCAAGTAATATCATGAAATGTTTTTATAGACAAGTAATTTGTTGTGAAGTGGGGGGAAGTTGTCTGCCTTCAACAAAGAGGAGCTGTGCTATAAACTGTGTTTGCAGTGGGATGGATGTCAGCTGTATGTGACATTATATAAAAAGCTATCTTCATTACAGGCCTATTTTTAAAAGTAATCACTGTAATATATGGAATCTGAGTGTATTGCATTTTGGTTACAAACTGCATTAACTACATAGATTTTTCTTAGTACTGATTCATCTATGAATTATTTTCTACTCCATTAGATTTTACTTCACATTCTTATTCCTTATTCCTATGGCACGTTGAAGAGTGTCCTTTTCATGCAGTTATCTGCAACATAACTTCACTCCCATCAGCCACTCCTTTTAGAGAATAGCAAAAATCTCTTACGTGCCTGATATGTCTGTAACTTGAATAAAGGAATTAGAGTGAAGCTGAGGCTAAATTGGGCATTACAATGCATCAGAGCACTAGCAGGGGGAGAAACTCCAGAGGAAACAGCCTATGGAAGGATTTATACCTAAGAAAATATGAAAAGTGTTTATGAAGCTAAACCTATGTTTCTGAAGGACAATTACAACTCTGAGGATCTTATGTGACCACTGAGAAGCTTGAGAATGGATTTTTAGGAGACCTGCATCTCAAACCAGACTCTAAAAGACTGCAGCACTGAGAGCTGGAGAATACTCCTGACAATTTGTTCCTGAGGGTAGTATTTTTAGAAGTGGCTCTGTGACTACAATGCATAAGCCCCATCTTTTGAGTCTCATATAAAGTCACTCATTCATTTTCAGTGTGGTATGGCACCTCTGTAAGGAAGGGAAGTCAGTGAGAACTAAGCTGTTAAGTCAGTTAAGGACATCTGTAATGCCTTTCTGTGGGGAACACATGA
Source organism: Cnemophilus loriae (assembly GCA_013397755.1). NCBI lineage: Eukaryota > Metazoa > Chordata > Aves > Passeriformes > Corvidae > Cnemophilus > Cnemophilus loriae. The sequence continues at coordinate 513,160 of VZTF01005326.1, read as the reverse complement.
ATATTTTAAAAGAGCATTTATTTTTCAAGGTATGATACAGATGAAAAAGGATAACTAACTCACCAAGAATTTTTAAGACACTGGGGATGGAGTTTCTATCCTCTGACGTAGGCTCAGCCAACACATCATGGACAACAGCCATGCACATTTACAAGCACATTAGAATAATAAACAAAAGAAGCATTCAAAGCTGAAAGAGCAGCGAGAACAGCAGAAAATAAAGCTCTGCATGTAAAAGAAATTAAAAATCAGACCAAGTAAGTTATTTATGAGCTTAGCATTTAACTTTCAGTGTTTGTGTTTAGTTTGTCAAGATGACACTGCGCGCAATACAGATACAATGTTACTAAAAAAAAAAAACCTCTGAAAAAGAGTCTTGGAAGGTGCTGGACCAAGCTCATCCATAGTGTTATTCCCTTGATTTGCTGGAGATAAGCCTAGCTTGTGTGCACTGGGAGACTTCTTCCACAGATATCCTCCATGGATTGTATCTTTTACTACACAGACCTTATGGCAGCATCTCTGCTGGCAAAGCCGAATGTCCAGAGATGTTCCCAGACTGCTGCTGGACTGCCAAACCTTTGACTTGTGACAGCTAATGTTTTCCCTGCTCCCTCCCAGTGCTGCTTGGGAGCAAGAATGCCTCAAGAACAGATCCTCCTGGGCAGTTTGGAGGCAGCTGCTCCCTTTGAGTGGCTGAGAAGTTTCACTGGCAGAGATGCGCCTGGTGGCCCCTGTGCCTGGGGCACTCTCTGGCCTGTTTATTGGTATCATCTCAGCTCGTGGTTCCAGTCCTAACACTGCCATCAGCTCAGGCTGAGGGAGAAGAGCAAGTGCAGGTCCCTCCCCATCAGACTGCTTCAGGCAACCTTGACTTAGATATGGTCATGCTCGCCAGGGGCTTTGCTTGCAGCTGGACTGAGTGGCTGTGTAGGACACTGTGGTCTCGTTTCACTCCCTGTCCCTTGGATGAGGGCCAGGTGACAATCACACTCGGCTTCACGTACCTCTAGCAGCTACTTAAATTGCTAAGAAATGGCTTTGGAGTGCAGCAAAACCAGCCTTGACAAGGATGGACCCTGGCTCCACATGACAGAAACAAGTCTCTGAGTCTCTGTCTGAAACAAAATCAACACTCACAGTTAATAGGTCACTGCTCCTGAGAAGAGCATTTGACAGACAAATGACAAAATGATATCCTGCTTGCAGTGGAGTCTAATGATCCGTGCTTGCCCCAGTGAGTAAGCAGTGATTAGCCTGCTGCTCCTGCTCCTGTAAGATTCCTGCACCTGCCAGCAGATTGAGGCAGCAGGAGAATCCTCTGCCCCACCACAGTGCTGTTAAAACTTCGTATTTCTGTGGATAAACACCACCTGGATGCTTATCATGTTTCTTGTTCGTGCTTTCACTCTTCTCCTGAAATGTATTGTATTTTTTACTTTTTATTTAGGAGTATAAACCCTCAGGAGCAAAACCCATGTAAAAATATATCCCCTGGAGCACAGCTTTGCTTTCTTTTGTGCTTGGAAAGTGTCTGGAAGTTGTAGAAACTAATAAATTATTGTTTATAGGAATGATAATTCCCGATGACATTGTTGGTAAAGTTGATACACTCATAAACAGAGAAGAGCAGCCTTGCTTTGCAGATAAAGAGGCAGCTTGGGAAATCAGAACACAACCGCCCCACAAAAGAGAGACAGAAGCGTGTAAGCTAAGGCTTTTGCCTTTTTACCCCACTTTTTAAAATTCTGTTTTTCAGTATCCCAAATAGCCTGAAAGAATAAGAGCAAAACTGTCCTTTCCTTTCAGCATCACGTCTCTCCCACCTGCATTGCAGCTCTCTGGCATAAACTGCACTTATGACAGCCGCAGGTATCAACAAGAGTTCCACTTGTAAAGAATTGTATAATATAAAGCAGAGATGGTGAGGCAGCTGCTGTGTTGCAGGCATTGTTTATTACTGTATTTGTAACTGTTTGATGTGAAACTGCCTCATACTGGGCTTTTCCACTCCCTTTTCTGTATCAGCCCATTGTCTCTAGCCTGACTTGGATGAAGAGCTCTTCTGGTCAGGAACCTTCTATTTCTTTCCTGTTAGTGCAATGCCAAATGCAAGGCAGCCCTGCCTCCAATGCTATAAATAAGAAGCAGCTCTGCAAGTCAGGAAGATGCTGTGTGCTGCAAGCAGAAATTATACAGTGTGGCTCAAAGATGCAAATACTCCTCCTGAAGCAGCTGGAGAGTAATTAAATCAATGGAGAAGACATGCCAGGTAAAAATAAAATAGCCATGATGTGAGATGCTGGCAGGTCTGCATCCTTCGGAATTATTTACTTTTGTGAACCCGTTGTAACAACGGCCATGGTTAGAACTGCAACAATACTCACAGATACACATTGCTTAACCTTTATTTGGAGAAACAGAAATTGGAGTCACATAGAACTGGATGCAGTTATGTGTTAGCAGCTGGAGCCAGATGCTGCTGGTTGAGGTAGAGCAGCCTTCTAATAGATGGATGTGGAACATTCTGATCCCTGCACTGGGGCTCTTTCCTGAATGCTGACAGTTTGGTTTAAAACTGCAGAAGGGATTTTTATAACCCTTTCCAAAATGGCATTCTGATTATTTGTTAGATTCTGCTTTTCTTGATTTATACATATAGGACACCCAGTTCTGATTTTAATATTTTGAAATTTGTCATCTGCAGCTTTGTCTGGGAATGAGTTCACAGTTTAATCACTCATGGTCTGCGAAAGTAAGTCTTGTTATCGATTATTGCCACATTTCAGTTCTGCTGAATGTTCTCTTTTTGCCTCCCACACTTCCTCACCCACCTCCTGGATAGTGGGAGCAGTCCTGTGCTAGCAGTGCCTTTCTGGTTTTCTCTCTTGGAAATCTGGATGTGCAAGAGAAGTTGAATCCAGACCTCTGAACTTCTCAGATTTCATCTAAGGCCCCAGAAAGCCATAAATGACTCTAGAGCCGGAGTCATTGTCCAGTGGATGAAAAACTATGTGTGTGGAGGCTGTGAAGGCAGGAATCCAGCCCAGTGTCAGCCTCCTGCTCCAGAACCCCTCAGAGAGCTGAGAGAAGAGAAGCAGAGGTGGGGACCATCCCTCTGACTGTAAGGTTGGTGTAAGGAGATTGGCTCCTGGTCAGCAAAACCGATGCACTGGCTGCAAAACCAAGCCAGAGTGTTCCACACGGGCCTTAGCCCATACTTCCTTCTCAGTGTGCTAGGAAACTGATTCCTTTCACCTCACACATTTGGACTAGCAGGAGATATTTGCCTGCAGTGCGAATTTGCTGTTTACAGGACCCACTTCAGCGGCACTGGGAGCAGCACCTGCTCCCCCCTCTGTGATCCTGCACAAGCTCTCGCATTTTTCCTTGCCCAGTGGCTGCATCCAGCCTGTGTCCTTACTCCTGGCTTCCTGCAAGGGCTGTGAACCTCACCCTACCAGCTTTGGAGCAGTTTCAGTACCCTGTGATTGCACACTATGAGGCAGACAAAAGCTCTGGACATCTTACAATTCAAAACATACTGCCTTGCACTTTTTTTTCCTTTTGCTTTTGGAACAAATTGCCCAAATTAGAAACAGACATTGAACAGTGTGCAGTGGCTCTGCAGCTCTTCAAGAAAAAATACGAAACATTTGCAAGAAAATATTTTTTTTTGGCATTGCAGCTTGATCTATGGTTTAAATCCTCATTTTCTCCATGTAGATATTTATTGCTGTGAGTGGAATAATTACCACCTGGAAATCTTTTATTAGACCAAGAAATGTTGAATGCTTCAATTTTCCAAAAATATGAATCTCAAAATCTTAGTCTCTACTTTCATTGGGTCTGTTCTGTGATTCTGTGAGGATTTAAGCAGAAGAAGACAGCAGTGATAAAGGGCGGCACTGAAAGTAAATATAGATGAAAAGGGCTGCTGAATTTTCCTGCAATGAGGGTACAATGTGGACCATATCAACCCTGCAAAGCCCAGCCCTGCAAGATGGAAGGGGCTATGCTGAATAGACTTTGGAGCTGGCAGAGATCAATGTCTGGCTGAAATCACAAATTGTCCTTAGGGTGATCAGCTGGCTTTGGCTTTTAAGTTGCTGTCCTGCTTCCTTGGTGTGACTCTCCTGGTCTCTTGCTGGGCCTCAGTCCCCATCCTCCTCCACTACTGCCCCTTGGCTGTAAAGCTGTAGGGTTTAAGCAGTGGCACGTTAGCTCTAAAAAACCAAACCCTCCTCTGACAGGAGATTTTAGCTTTGTTTCTCTGCTGGAAAGTCTGCAGGCTTCCAAACATAATAAAAGTTAAAACTCAGAGATGTAATTAGCAGATGTTGGATCTCTAGGGTCTCGTATCTAAGAGGAGGCTGAGAGAGTCTAAGGTGGTTAGTCAGTAATTAGGAACACGGAAACTGAGGAGAGTAAAGCCAGCAGGAAGGCAAGGCAAGCGCACCCTGACTGCTGCTCACCCTCTGCAGAGCTCTTCCATGCTCCTTCCAATACGAGTCTTGCTGTGAGTGTAAGCCCAGTGCCACACGGTATCAGGAGTAGGATGTGAAAGAGAGGAAGAAATTAAGCAGAAAAGGAGAGATTTGAAAGGGAGAGAAAAAGTGAGACCTCTTTAGGGGCTTTTAGAGCCTCTAAATCACGCAGGCATTATTGCAGTTTCCTTGAAAAGCCTCACATCGTGCCTTGGAACTTACATACAGTGCCCAGATTAATCATAAGGAAGCTCACAAATATTTTCTGGAATATTGCAGGTGTAGGAGCTATCAGTTTTTAATGGCATGAAACCAAGCCAGGGTGAGAGGGCAATCCATGCAGTTACAGAAAGTAAGTTGAAGGAATATTGCACTCGCAAGGAAACTTGAACTTTTGAAAGACACTGGTTTCATATAAGAATGCAGAGGGAGGAATCCTTTGAAGAATTTTTAGCTGTTCTTAAAATAACAGATCAGTCAAGTAGCTGTGACATTTCAGAGATTCCATTTTAAAGGATCAAATCAAAGATCCAAAGATACGGAAAAGATCCCAGGAAAGTAGGATCAAAAAAAAAAAAAAGGTGTGCTAGAAAAATCTGTTTAGTCAAGCTAGGACAGTCATAATGAACAATATGGAAATACTAGAAGGAGAGAAGGACATGCTGTCTGTCAGAAAAGGAAACATGAAAAATTTAAAGAGACTTTTCAGAGCTACCTGCAAATAGCCAAAGTGAAATACGTGAAAATTCGTAGATTCACATTATGTTCAAGAATTTAGAAATTCTGCAACAGATATAGGAAATACAGTTATTTTGCAGGACCTTGCAACTGGAAAAGCAGAGGCAAAAGAGAACACCCTCCATGCCCCCAGATCTGTGATGGTGCACAAATATGCAATACAACAAAATATCATGGAGAAATGCTGTGCAAAAGCTTCACAAGTGGGCTGCAGACTAAGAATAAACAACCTCTAAATTAAAAACTGGTGCTCAGTCACTGCTACCTCCAAACACACTCTAAAATATCTGGCCCAGGAATCTCTCCATGTTGAGGAAAGACTATTGAAACTGAGGATGTCTAGCAAGAATCTAATTTGTATCAAAGGATTGAATAAATTTACTTTGAAAAAGATAAACAGGGTAGTTTAAATTTCTAGGCAGAAAGAGTTCATGTTTGTTTTTTTTCAAATATGCTGATCCCTCAGCTTGGTTAAAGCATTGAGTCTGAGGAAGGATCCATAAACACAGGAGATCAGCACCCAGAAATCTTTAGTGTCAGAGAAAAAGGAGACAGAATGCAGAGCTGTATTTTCACAGCAATGTGTGCTGCTAGGAACATCCCTCCGGTTGTGAGAGAGAAGCTCGTAAAGGAGCTGGATTCTTTACGAGTAATAGTGGGAAGTTTGAAAATGAGCCAGTTAGCAAAAGGCAAGATGAAAAGACAAGTGACTGAGATTGTTCTTGGGACCACGTATCTCTTTCAGGACAGCCACTGTCCTGTAAAAGATGTTTTCAGGTAAAAGGGCTGCATACATTTTTACCAATATCAGAAATTTTTTACAAAAATTAAAAATTCAGATTGTTCTGCTGGATCTAAGCAAACTTCCTTGTGTCTGATAAGGTGTTTAACACCTTGCATTTTTAGACCACTGGACAAGAGATTTTGCTTTCAAAGACTTCCTTTAGGCTTAAAGTTCATTCTTGAGTTTTCACAGGAAAAGCTGTTCACTTGAAGAAACTGTCCTGCTTACACTGGAGATGTCGAGTAGACAGAAAACCGGCAGGGAATCTGAAAAAACCATCTGAGGGCCTGAGAATGTGATTAGACAAAAATGCAAATGTAAGGGAGGAGAAATACCATAAAAAATTAACTGTCAACAATACAAGCCCGAGTCATCACAAATATGCCACCCACAAAGATAACAAAGGTGTCCAGAGGCCACTTTGCGCAGGAATGTTACATGAGAGTTCATTTCACGTGGCCGGTGTGTGCAAGTAGCTTTTTCGAATTACTACACAAAATGGACATACCGGGCTGTAAATCTGGGAAAAGGATTCCCAAATTAAAAGCATTAATAAAGACAACGCCTGGCCTTACATATAGTGACTCTAGAAGACACATAGAGTCTTCAAAAGATGGCTTAAAGGCAGTATTAAGATTTTTTAAAAAATCAATGGAAATGTGTGGCCTGTGTTTCTAGGACACCTGTCAAAACCACGACTGGGGCACAGACTGAGAGCAAAGCTCTGGCTCTCACTAATATGGACTATTTGTATAATCAGCAGAGCTCTGGCTCTGCTCGCTGATTGTAAGGAATGTCATATATTTGCTAATCCACCTGTATGGTCAGAGCTGAGACAAATCACTCTGTAGCCAAAGGAAAGACCAGCTTCCAGAATGTAAAAATAGTGTGAGTTTTAGTGGTTTGGGGTTTTTTTAGGTAAAACCATTCAGCCTGATAATAAAGTTTAAGTTGGAGAAAAACCTACTGATCAAAGACACTTTCTAAAGCATTCAAGGAGTCTCCAGATATTTTGAATACAACTTTGAGCTGAGCCAAAACTGTTAAAAGACAGTTCAAGCAAGCTGCGAAGCTGAGAAGTAATCCATACTTTTCAACTGAACTTGAGAAAAATGTTGAAAAATGGTTTCTTGCCAGTGAAACTTGGTTAAGGCGAAAGTTAGTCCACATAACAGTTCAATGGATCTGGAGTATGTAAGAAACTGCTAACAACCCACCTAAGTCATATCATAATTCAGATATTTTTAAGGTGGGTAACTCCATACACAGTGGTGTTTCCTGGACCCTGAGGGCTATGGGGAAATTGCTCTTTGTTCCTATGAAGTGCAAACTCCAAAAGGCTGGATTCTTAGGAGGAACAATAGGCAAGGAAAATGTATTGTCCTTGTAAAGGCTGGACTGAACTTACAATTTCTTGAAAACAAATAGAAAACCAAGGATTCTGCAAAGCTGAGAACAAATTGCCGAGAGGCTTTTGATTGAGTCAAGATGCAAAGAATCACATTGCTTGAGTTTCCAAAGTTTGATCAAAGCCCCTGATGTCAGTGAAATGTAAGTGACAAAATGAAGGGGGAGGAAAAGTAAAGACTTTGAAGCTTGAATTCAATCATGTGCAAGAAGTGATATCTCAGAGAGGTTTGAAGGTCCTGATCTGAAGTCCAGCGCATGGGCATGGATCGGGCCTTGTTCTACTCCAGATTTTGGTCAGGTCCAGCAGGTTTTGTTGAAGTTGTCTTGCTGTGTCAGAGTTTCAGGAGCCTCAAGAATTGCAGAGAGTTATGGTGCCAAACCCTTATAATTTTAATGGCTGTAGTAATTATAAACATTTTGTAACTCTGATCAGGACAGACTTTAAAAGAGACAACTATGTTTTGTATCTGCAGTTCTGAATGGAGAGAGGAACCAGTTCACCTCTCAAGTAGCATTTCTTTATAACAAGAGGCCCGAGCCGTACAATTCAGCATACAAATTAAATGGAGGGCATATTGGATTTGAGGTTTATTTCTGAACAATTTGGCAGTCTTTGAATAAATTTTATGAACTTACCACACACAGATAAGCTCAAAATCTTTCCCTGCCCCTCCACCCCTATTCTGTGTATTTGTTTGTGTCCTTTTAGCCAGTTTAACAAAGGAGCTAAAATAAACTTCTGCTGTCTTTCAGGGATAAATTCAGGGATTACTTCCAAGATTTCAATAATGCCTTTCATAAAGGATAAAAATAGAGATGGCTATGTAAAAATATGTGGCCTGCACAGGACATTACAAGAATTCAACCCTTATCTTGATGATGATAATTTCAGCAGTTTTCTAAACAGGTTTGTATGATTATCTCCTTAGGACCTCTTTATTCACACCCACCAAAGACTATAAGCTTCTAGTGAGTGTTAAGTAAATTAAAAATTCTGTTAAAACTAATGGAGATACCCACATGCTTAAAACTACAGATGTGTGAAAAATATTTTTGCATAATGAATTGATTTGGCAGGCAACAAAAGTTAAATGGCTTCTTACTTTTTAAGAAAAAGTATTCTTTAGGTATGTGCATTTGTTTGCTAGGTTGTTTCACTAATTTAATTTCAGTTTAACAGCGCAAGGGTGGGAAACATCTTGTTCAAAATGCAAACACAATTAAATTAGGTTATAAGATACCATTAGCTTTCAAATGATCCAGTGCTGCTGCCATGACAAGCTATCCTTTTAATTCTCTATCTTAATATGAGAAAGAAGCAAAACCTCTATTGTAGAAGCTGAAGAACACAAAGGACCAGCTCCAACACTGGGTACTGCAGTTCTCTGCACCAAACCAGCCCCTAGAGGTCACATGCCTGGCAGCACTGGGTTTTGTTCTCCAGTGCCTGCCACACCAGACTCATTTCTGAAATAAAATTAACAAAGTCTTTTCACAGTTCACCTTTAACTGGGTGATCAACTTTTTATGAATCGAAACCGTAATAGGAATCTGCTGCTTGTTTCTTTCTCAAAGACCTCTTGATGATAAACACCTCCATTCATTGTAATTTTGTGCAGATTATTCCTTTCTTGATCCAAAATAGTCTTTTCTAAATAATACAGAGTAGATTAGCATATGCATTTAGTTTTATTACTAAAATTTTAATGCCCACTTGGCAATTTATTTCTCCGCTGAAATGGTGTTGATTATTTCCTTTTCCACACACTGTCTCCAATATTGGAGCCAGCTTGACATGGGTAGTATGTGGGAGTGCTGTGCAGCTGCAAGATGCAAAATCAGGGCTCTTGAATGTTTTTTTTTTTCTTACTAGCAGATATGGGGTCTATAGTTAATTTCTTTTCCAGCCTGTTTTATAAAGCTTCCTCTTTGTTTTACTGGCTCTCCCCATTAATTAGACATTCTTGTAACTGGATATTCTGGTGATTGGTAGCTGAGGCATTGGTCCCTGGTGATTTACTGTGGAAATAGACGATAAAACTGCATTACAGTAATTCATTTTTAAACAAGAAAATCATGGTTGTGTGGTGGGGCCATCTCCTCTGTCAAATCTTGGCTCTCTAGGACTTGCTACAACCATAATTCTAACAAAAGAGCTGAGTGCAAGACTGAAAAAAGTGCAGGCTTTCCCCTGCAGCATAGGATTTGTCTGCCTAACATGTGTGTTTGAGGAACCCATAGTTCTGATAATTAGCTATAAAATTATTAAAGTCTTTTATAAACCTCTCCATAGATGGTAGCTCTAAGGTCAGTCTGGAATAGTTCCACGGAGCCAATGGATCTGTATCCGAAATTCCTGGTGTAAATTGTATTCTGGAGACTCTCTGGTGATCTTTAAGAGCAGGAAATTCCACAGTCTGGCTGCACTGGCTTGATACTGGGAAAATGAGGGCAGAGAAAGCCCTTGCTCCTGTATCCATTGTGGTGATGAACTCTACAAGCTCACTGGACTTCTTTGGAGTCTTTGTTTAAAATATATCAGGTGCCTTTTCATTAAGAAACCACAAGTCACAGGACGCTGAAAGTAGCTTTTCATATAATGGTCAATGCTCTTCATCTTGTCTTAATTTTTCATGCTAAATAACTTTTATAGTCACATATTTTCTGTTTATCTGAAGCTTGCCTGAATTCTGGTCCTTCTATAGTAAAATATGTGAATAAAAATTAATTTAGTTTGTTAACAAAGTCCTCTGCAAAAAAACTCATTCCCAAATCATATGCAAGATCTCACGATTCCCCTTGCTGATATCTGATGCAAAAATATATTCACTGTTGTTACCTGGAGCTATCTGCACTCAGCTCTGTAACTCACTCCATTTCCAGTGTGACAGAACATGGAATTCTCCAGTGTCTCTGATCCAGCAGATGTTTCAGGTAACAGACAGAAATTCGGGAAGCTCTGAGTGCAGCCTGCAGAGCCCATGGGCTGGGCTCCCGGAGCAGGTGTAGGAGCTATCCTACGAGATGGGCTCCCAGCTACGGGATGGGCTCTCAGGTGTGGGCTGGCCACAAGTGAATGGGAGAGAAACCCTGGCTGGACACTTCACACCACGAGGCACCGGCAGCAGGGCCAAAATACCAGCCCTCTGTGCATCTTGGTGGGCACCCCAAAGAGGGGAAGGCCTGTGCCTGGGACAGGGAGGCTAAGTCCTACCAAGAATGTGTAAATTAATTCTCTGGTGGCCTGCCAAGCCATATTAAGTGAGGTGCAGGTTGAGAGAGAAGTTAAGCCTTTTGTCATAACCATAAGCAGAAGCTTTGTATGGAATAAAGTTTGGTTACTTCCAATGTGGGAGAGAAATCGTGAGTATAGAGCTGTGCTGCTATGTCCACGAAACCAACCACAGAAAGGTACTGGATGTCCTAGCACAGGTCTGGCAGCAGCTTACAAGGCTGCATGTGGTTCTGCTGCTTCCTCTCAGAATGATCACAACATTTTGGAGGGTTAAGCAGCACTTCAACACCTGTGAGTCAAAGGTGGTTTTGTAAAGCTGAAAGGCAAGGGTCAGTACCAGCACTTAGCACCAAGAACATCCATGCATCAACAGAGTCCATTAGATTGTGTTTGCACTGTGATGTGAAGGAGAATTCCACAGACAAGGCTGGGAGTCTGCATGTCCTCCAGCCACACTGAGGATGGTGAGCCCATCAGTAAATGGGGATCAAAACACTGCGCTGTGTTTGAAAAGCAAGGAGTTATTGCTGATGGACAGGAAGGTTTTGCCCTTGGGCCCGGGCTAAAGCAGGTCTCCTCCTGAGCATCTGGAGATTGGCCTGCATCTGCATCTGAGACTGTGGTTGAATTTAAATGACAGGATGGGTATCTTAGACCTGATAAAAATCTTGGGCTGGAACTAACAAGATTTATACACTGACACTACAAGCATATCTTGAAGTGCTGCTGCAGTACAAATAATACATCATAATAATTAATCAGTTCAGACAACATGAGATAATGATTTAAAATCATTGATATCTCATTCTGTGTTTTTTCCCTTAGCTTAGGAATCATCATTCATGACAGCAAGCTCTCTTATTTTGATTTCCTGAGAGCAATTGAGGATGGCAGAGCATCTGAATACCAGCAGAAACAAAAGCAGGCTGCACTGCCTGCAAGCTTTGCAGTGCTCGGCTTAGAACAAACCCTAACAAAGATAAAGGAAACAGTTACATCATCTTAAGATTTGTTGTATAAGGTAAGTTTCATCTTGTTTAATGTCTATTTTTTTTTCTGCCTGGCTGGGTACTACCCCAAAGGCTTCAAAACTTTTCTGCTATTGAGTGCTACCAACAACCTTGGCTTATGTAGAAATATCATCTTCTGACAACTGCAGGCTTCTTAACTGATTTTATTCTGGTAATTCCACAACGCAAACATATCAAATCAAGCCTAGAGGTTTTGTGACAGTAAGATTTGGAAAGGAAAAAGCAAACAGCAAATTATCAGGGCCTTCCTCTCTCCCAGAAAAAACTCTTTCTCCTCCAGTTGTCTGTAAATTGTGTCCCAAGCCTGTAAATATCACATCTTCCAAACAGCTCTGTTGAGTTTCCTAAGCTGGGACTTGTTGTAACTAGATATAATGTGCTACTGCAGGCAGGCATTATGGTTTTATCAGGCAAAAGGAGCTTGTAGCAACTGAGAATAAAGACATCTGATCAGATGTGAGCACATTATAGTGGTTGCAGAAGTTATCACCTGTCACCTGGGGCTCTGCAAGTATCTGCATTTATGCTCTGGGCCACTTGTGATTCTGACGCAGACAGATAAGGTGCATTAGCTGTCAAGCAGCAGGTTTCCTGGTTTCTCCACCTGTAAAATGGGAACAATAAAAATAACCACTTCTCCCTAGAATTTGGAAAGCTCTGAATGAAAAAAGCTGTATGCTAAGTAGTCTTGGACCGTTGTGTTGCAGTCTACCGAAAGGCAGCAGCCTCTAGAGGAAATAACTCTTCCTGCCACAGCAAGATTATTATCAAGCATGGGAAAGAATAATCAAAAAGACCTTGAAGGAAACACTGCCATCACAAAGAACTCTAGAGCTATGTCATCTGCACCTGCAGTTTCAGGCCCTGTTTAAGGTCATGTTTTTAGGGGCAGACCCTATGTCCCCAGCAATGTGGTCCTGCCTTCTGCCTTGGCCAAAACCAGCACTTTTCTTCTGGCCTGGTGACCTGGGTCAAGGAACATCAATGTTATAAAAGCCTGACCAGTTGTGTGTGGCCACAGGAGACCTGCTGCCTGCACAGGGGAGGGGAAAGGACCAGTCCCTGGGAGGATAATGGGGATAGAAACTCCCTGTCATCAATGGCTTCATTTCTGAAACCTCAGTCTGTGCAGTCAGAAATAACACAGGTTTCAACAAACACACTGCTAGTGATGTCCCTGGAACCAGCACCCAAAGAAAAGAGTTCCACAGGGATGCTGCTTCCTTACAGGAACCTCTTTTCACACTATCTGGAGACTCCTGGGATGTTTGTTCCAAGCTTATTGGGGTCACATTGCCACAACTTTGATCCACAACCAGCTGACCCACAACTTTTCTAGACTTTGGTATTTCTGCCTCTCACTTGAACTACTCTCTTACAATTTCTACTGCTGCAAATTTTCCCTAACCTTTTTCCCATGGGAAACCTTCAGAAAGCTGCCACAAGGAACAAGCTGGGAATTTTGTGCAAGGGAGGATGAGAAGAAAGTAAGCCTTCAGGATGAGCTGAAGTTAATGAGGATGAAAGGCTATTGAGTCCTTTATAGAGCAGAAAATGAACTTGCCTCACCAACAGTCGTGGTGGGGGAGAAAAAAGGCAAATTGAATATGCTCAGGTGAGTTTAATTAAAAATATTTTAATGTAAATTATTTAATGCAGCCCTCTAATATTTTTGTTTGCTCCATCTCTTTTCTTAACCACTACCTTTTCTGGAATGTTTGGATATTTGCTATAATGTCTTTTAGCTTTTACTGCAGGTTGTTGTTTATTTCCATACTTGTATTTACACATGTCACAGAACTGCAGACTATTTTTGGCTCATTTCAACAATCGCAACTTATTTTTAAAATAAAAGAAAGATTCAAATTAAATGTGCTTCTGAGAAATACGTTTTGTTTCTTCATGTAGAAAACACCTGCAATAAAAAGCCGCGTGGATCTCAGGTGTTTCCATACGAACTGCTAAATGGCTACTAAAAAAGACTGCTCTTTTGGAATGTCTAGGTTTGCTTAAATAATTTGAATTCTTGCTTCTCAGGCATTTTCTCTGGTGGAGAAAGATGACGGTGGAGTAAGTACTAGAATTTTGGCAAGTACTTTGACCATTTCTCCTTTAAATGATGAGACAAGCAGTTCAGGCACCTTCTCAAGAACCTTAGCTTTTCTATTTCACAGTACACTGGAAAGTATGCTGAGAAATATAAACCACCTCAGACATTAGAAGAGCCACCAAGCTATAATACACCTCTTTAAAAGATGGGATTGGATGTGTTAGCAATGACTGACTAACTCAGCATGTGATTCATATATATTCGCATACACTCAAAAAGCCACATATATTTCTATTGACTTCTGTTTAACTCCATGAAGCCCTTACCCTCTTTCAAACTGCTCTAATAAGTTAAGTCGTACACTCACTTGGATTTTGGTCTGGACATGCAGCAAGTTGACCATCCACGACCATGGAGAGAGCCAGATTGCCCCACATGGGTGATGCAGGACATGGGATGTCCAAATATGCCTATTGATCCTTGATGTCTCTTGATGGACTGGCAGGGACCATACAGAAAAATGAGGGAAGTAGGAATCCCAACAGGTTCTTGGTGCCAAACTAGAATAGCAGAGTAGGTGTAGCAAGAAGGTCAAATACAGAGATTAGTCAAGTACAGAGAAAATCTTGACTGCAGGCATGGACAGGGTCTTCTGATGTTCTGAATATGAGAGTTGCAACAACTCAGATTAAACCAGATTTGCTGTTTCTGTGTGCGGAGGTCAGTGCCACCAGGGTCTCACTGGGTGCAGACTGCAGGAGCAGATCTCTCAGTTCGTAATCACATCCTGTTATCAGTGCAGCTATCCTCACCATGTTTGCAAATAACAGGAACATTATCAAATGTGTAAACCAAAGAAGACTCTGTCCTATTTATTTTCACAGTCCTTCCCTCTGGCTTCTCCCCTCTCAGCCTGCTTTTCCCAGCAGGAAGCGGGTGTGAGTAGATCTGAGTGTTCAGGAGTCCAAATGACATTTCCTTACAGCTCATTTCTGAACCTGGCTAAGGATGTGAAAGTTGGTTACTAGAAAAGAGTATTAACTTGCAGCTTACATCCTAAGAAAGGAACCATGTTTCATTTTTGAGAGTACGTGCTCGAAGCACAAGTAAAATGAGAAAAAATAATAATCATTGTCCAATGGCAAACTGTACCTCTATTGCCATGGCGATACTGGAATATTGTGCTAAACAGAGCTCTACAGTGATTAAAGCTACTGTCATGAAGCAGAAGCTGGAAAACCACTGAGACCTGTCTCAGCCTCTTCAAATCCTGAGTCAGAGTCTGTCAGGTATCAAAATTACAAGGCTTGAGTGATGCTCAAGAGAAGGAAGAGGAAGGACCACAGGTTTCAAATGAAGGAGACTCCATAAACAGCTCCAAAAGTTTGCAGTGTGTTTCTAAATGTTTGTAGTGTTTTACAGACATTTGTAGCTGGTTAGAGACTTTGTGTGTCAGTTGGCAATAGGCAGTTTTCCCAAGTGCTTATTGTAAGTGTAGCTTTATTAAAAATTTTATAAGGTTGCTTAAATGTATTTTATTCTCTGTAAATTTAGCATAAATATTTATAATAGTGCAACTGTTACTTTGTCCTTAATAATAGTTATTTTAAAATAGTTGGGGACTTAAAAATATTTATGCTTTCAGCTTATTGAAATTAAAATGCAGTCTTAACAAATAGATTACATGGTTCTTATGTATGAAATTGTGGAATACTTCGTAAAGGTTTGCAAATGCCATGTTTCCCCTTTCTAGCTTTTATGCTGGAATAAATTCAGTAAGTTTCAACTGAGTCATATCAACAGAAAGACCAATTGTATGAACTACAACGTACCTGTATAATTATTTAAAGTATATATTTTTGTCCTGTATTATTGACTCACCAGCAAGCTCTCGGGTTTCCTTTAGAACAGGCAGCTGCTTTTGTTAGGGAAGGGTTGCCTGTGATGTCTTCTCCTCCTCCAAGGGGTGCTGAGCATCCTTAACAACTCATCAAGCTTCATGATCGCTGGGGTCAAACTCTACAGGACTGTGTGTTTTTACATGAAGTCTCTTTTAACAGTCCTCCAAGACCCTGCATACTTTGCACCTCAACTCAGCAATAAAAAGGGTGCCTCCACCTCTTTCAAGAGGTACTTGGTCTGTGACAGGGCTGGAGCTTGAACTGCTTTTTAAAATAGTCAGCGTTCACCTTGAACAGCTTGTTGTGCTGTGTTAGTGGTAGAAGGGATAAATCCATCATTAAAATAGAAAATTAATCCGTAAGGGAATATTTTTGAAAAGACGAAGCAAATACAAACCAGGTTTGCGGTGCTGGTTCAGCTTTCCAGATGCTCTGAAATCTTTTGTTTTAATTTTGGGTTCAAACCTACATTTCCCACCCACACCTTTACAATTTCATCCCACCTTGGTTCACACGTATTCCTAGGCTCCTGTGCAGGTTGTGAGAAAAGGCTGCTTGTTTAATTATTCACTTCATCCAAACACTCTACAATTTTAGCCTGTAAAGTATACATGTAAATTAATGAGGTATGCAACTCATTCAGGCACATTAGGAAAACTGATCATTACGCTATACAATTTGATCACCGAAGTATATTAAAAAGTAACAAGTAAAGTATGCAGCTTGATCATTAAAGTATGGAAAATTTACTGAACTAGTAAAGTATGAGCCTGGGATGACTTTTGTCTCACATGGCACCTCATAAATAAAACCCATAACCACAAAGGAAAACATTTCCAAACCCAAAGGCCAAACAGGTTTAAATTGCAGGGGTTTTTTTTCCTAGAACACAGTTGAATAAGGAGAGATGAAAAAGATCTTGTGGAAATTATTTCTAAACGTTTCATGTGTCACGTGGATCTTCTGATGTCTTTGACATATGCTGATGAGCTTTACATTATGATTAACTCTCTAGAATAGACACTACAGCATCTGTATTTGAGCAGGATGCCCACTGAAATACATCACTGTAGAGCTGTAAGGCTGTGCTGTACAAAAATAGAATTAAAGAAATGTAAAGCTTTTAGAGCAGTGTGATTGCAGCTCAGCATTCCAGAAGGAAACAATCCTGGTTAACAGCACTTAGCTTGGATGTTGCCAGCTAACAGCAGAGGAGCTGAAGGGGGAGGCAGAGAGGGCACTGGCTTAGGTGGGATTCCATTAACCACCAGTGGATTCTCTAAGAATATTTTTGAAAACCCGGCCCTTGGAGCTATGAACACACACTTTTCTTGGCTGGCCTGCCAGTCTCATGATTAGTAAGGCCTGAGTGGAGATCTTCTGGTTTGGAACAAGTGGCCAGTGCTGTCAGAACTGATGAAAGCTGCAGTTGGGATTCAGGCTTCCCCCGGAACAGAATGTCCTTCTCCACTGTGAGCTGCTCCAGAGATGGAAGCAGAAGAAGTAAAGTGTTAAAAGCACTAATTCAGGGCATGCTGGTCAAGCCTAGAACAGCAAGGTGCTCATCCAGGATTAGCACAGCTGCCTGGAGAGGGGAATGTATTAGGAAAGGATGGATTATGATCAAGGCCAGACCATTTACTGTTTAGCCTTCCTGGAGCTGAGACTGCTGAGTGATTTGCTGGAAACAGAGCAAACCTTCCCCTGTCAAGTCCAGCAGTGAGGAGAGAGAGGGCAGGTCGGGTTGAGATGACAGGCAGAAGTGACAGATTACCACTTCTGCCTGTACAAGGGCAGGAACTGAGCTAACCAGGGGTTTGCTGACACTTGTGTCTTTCAGCTGACAAAGGGAATTACCGGTATGAATGGAAACAGATTAAGCAATGTTTTTGTTTTTTTAAAACAAGTCATTTCATCTTAAATGATGACATTTGGAAATCAGATTGAATTCCAAGACTTCTTTGCAGAAAAATTTGCAGAACATTTCAATATCAAATTAGGCATTTGGCTTGGCTTCATCCTGAACTTTCTGTTTCCACACTAAATTCTCTATTTTTGTTCATGTTTAGCTTCCTGTTCTGAGTTTCTCTGCAGTCTGTCTCATGCTGCCAAGTGCCTTCTTCAGCAGCTGAGTGCCTTTTGTTTCCAGCCAGTGCCATCTAATCAACCTGCCTGCAAAACTGCAGGCTTGTGTGTTGATCCCTAATGCTCTTCCTGCTTCTCCTTGGACAGGTACCTGTGAGAGGATTACTCCTGTACAGTAAGTTTGCATCTCTTCTTGAAGTTTGGCCCTGTGAGAACTGTACCTCCAGATCCAAGGACTGAAGTTCCTGCTATTCCTAAATCAGCAGAGAGGACAGCACTGACACACCAGCTCCACAAATGGGGAGTGGCTGTGCTGTGACTCCCCAAACACACATTTGCCTGCAAGTGACGAAATGCACAGAGTGCAACTCTGCACTGAATCTGTGGAGCTCAAAACCCCCATGCAACAAAGAGGTGACATCCTCAGTCTTTCCACAACTTTACTTCCTAAATTCAGGTTACTATCCCAGCCCTTCATTCAGATGTGGGGACCTGAAGTTGATTTTGCTGACCTGATCTACTGTGAAATTGCAGCAGGAATACGTAAAGAGCCTCCATTTCTTTACCCTCTTCTATATGTACTTATTATTTCATAGTTATTTAATACAATAGTTATTTTAATTGCATTTAGAAGAATGTGGGGTTTTTTCCTAGGCAAGACAGAGGCATGTGAGCCACCTTTGACTCATTGTGTCAAATCATTTTGTCAAACCATGATATAATTTACATATTCCAAACACTTGCAAGAATATCTTATCCTGCAAGTGTGACCTCAAAACATCAATCTGTGTGTTGCAAACATTTGGCCAAAAGGAAAACGGTCCGTTACAGAATGACTCTCAATGGAGTTTTCATCTTTTACTTGTAGTTGGATTTATCATTGCCAGCTCCTGTTGCACAGCAGCTTTCAAATCCTCAGCAGGTGTAAATCAGCACTCAGGTTAATGGAGCCAGACTGATCACTGGCAGATGAGGATACAGCTCTATGTACAAACCAGGGATAAAACACCAGCTTCTCTACAGTGCTGAGACTCTGAGAGCTTGAACAGGCTGGCTGGTGAATTACTGGTTATATGAACATGAGAAGAAAATACATTTCCACCCCAATCTATGCTCAGGCAACTAAGCCTACTCCTTCCACACATCTTTAGGGAAGAGCATTTATATAAAATAACTTGAAGATATGTACTGTGAGGCTAAAGGAGGACCCATGGGCTAAGCACAGAAGCCTCTAAATCTGTGTAAGCTGTCAAAAGGGTGATTCCTTCTGGCCAAGGTCATTCTCATGTACAAAGAGGAAAATGCATTTTATTTCAGGGGAAGATTCAGGGGCCTTCTTACGTAAGCTGTTTCCCAAGGTCTTCGCTTTCTGAGCTTTTCCAGAAAGGGAAGGTCAGACTTGTGACAGGGCAGTGAAATTCTGGACGGGACCGGAGAAATTCTAATTTATCTTGATGCACTGATTTACTAACTAATTAAGAATTCCTCTTAACAGAAAAATCTTCCAGAAACAGGAAGGAGCTGCAGGAATGGAGTTTCACTGAGCAGGTGTGGGTGGTGGAACCTTCTTTTATTACTAATCAGCACAGTTATGCCATTTATAGAAAAGGACATGAGGCTGCGCAAGGAACTTTCTAAAGAAGAAAAATACAGCCCTGCTTTGAACAGCAAGTGAGCTACCTAAGGTGGCCCGTAAGAAAATCCTTGGGCGTGGATTCTGAAGTGATAGACACACAGAGCTTGCTGGGATGAGTTGGGCACACGGCAGTGAATAGCAGAAAATCACTAGAAGCAGAGTAGCCCCTTTTCTGTCCTGTGGAATTTCCACTATTTGTGTCCTGTAAGCACTGCTGGGGCAAACACTACACAGCCCTGAGGCAGCTCATTCCTGCTGCTCCCTTTCATCCATGAGCTGAGAGTCAGATAGAGAAACCCACACTGTGTCCAAGGTGAGTTTCAAATGCAGAAATGGCGCTTAAATATCCCAGTGCCCCATCCAGAGTCTGAGATTTTTGTCTCCAGCTCCATTATTTCAGCTAAAGGTGATTATTTTAGCTCGGGGACGATGGAGTCAGGAATACAGTCTGAATGTACATGGTACAGGAATTTTCAATCCATGGTTTGCAAGAACAAGTGATTTATTTTTTTCTTGGCTCTCCAACCATGTTAAGAACAAAGTCCGCTAGGTCTCCTGAAATAAACAAAAAGTTTCTGAGATTAAATGAATTAGGAAAGCTTGCATTTACAAAATATGTTTCTTTAAAAGGTTACAGAAGTAACACTTTCCCCAAGAGTTTGGCTTCATTAGAAGAACTAAAAGCAACAGTACAGTGATTTTTAGTTGCAGCAATGTCAGGCAGGCTGAAGGTGCACTGCAATCTTCATTTCTATGGCACAGTCCAGTTTTACATCTACATGCATGATTTCACTTCTCCTATTTCTTCTCTTCACAATCCAACTGTAATGCCTGTTCCCACACACATGTTTTCTCTAAAATAATCCTGAAATAGTGATTTTTTTTCAGTAATACTGAAAAATGGTTTTTGCATCTCAAGATAGAGGAGTTTTTTTCTGATTAGGAAGCAGGTTTCTTGCAGTTCTGTAAGAAACATATTTTCTTTTCCATCCAGTTATAATGATCATGTGAGATGTGACAAGGAAACAGGAGTGCAGGACCAAAAGCCATCTGTTTCTTTTTTGGTATTTCATATTGCATGGAGCAAGAAGGTGGCAAAGATTCTATGCTTCAGCATGGGGGTATAAAATGAGATCGTAATATTTAACATGCTGTAAAGAAATATCTTTGAACCAAAAAGACTTTTTGTTGTTGTTGCTGTTTTTACCAGGACCTCTTACCACAGCTATAGTAAAACTGGCTGCTACTTGTGTTTGTGAAAACTTTGCTTTCAAGATATTTTACATATTTAGTTTAGACAGCACAGTGGGTGGAAAGTCAGCTTTCATTCCCAAAAATAAGCAGCTTCTTCTTCAAAATTCTGATAGTGTTTTTTAAAATTGTTATTATTCTTATTCTTATTCTTCGATATCGTGCCATTCCTGAGACAAATTTTATAAGTAAAACCTCGTTTAATTTTTAAAAACTGAGGTTGCTAATTCTGGAGGTTGAATGCAAATGTTGAATAGATTTCATTGATATTTACCTTTATGAAATGTAGCCTTTTGTGTGCAGTTAGATTTTTGGCTTTTTCAGGTATGTCCATATCAGAGCCTAGCAGTGTTTTATTCTGCAGTTTGTTACAACCAACAGCCTTTTGTCTTTTTTATTTTTGCCTGCCATATGACCTTCTCCTGTATTTACCCAAAGTGTGAATTTCCACCCTGCAGAATGCATAATGGGAGTTTAGTCAATAATAAGCTCCAGTGGCAGGTCTTAAAAGCCATACACCAGTGTTAGATTTGAAAAACAGAGGATTGTGCATATCTTGTGCTGGCATTAACACACTTTCCCCCACCCCTTCTCACACATTCTCTACCTTTGCAGCCTTCAGCTGCATCATTTCGCTGCACTAACCCTACTGTGGATGACCAGATTAAAAAGTACCGCCCTAAATATACCTGAACTTAGAAAGGAAAGGGACATAATTGCCCTCTCTTTCATCTCAGGACTGAAGTGCCTTTTCAATCAGAGATTTCCACTGCTTGCTAAAGACTATTCAGATGAGAAGAATACGTTTGGGATTTTTTGGGCTAGTTAACACTCACTTCCCTTTTTTCTGCATCAACAGAATAACCCTCTTTGTAAGATCACCGAATTTTTCAGGCAAATTTTTTTAGTTTAGGTCAGTCTTGGAATCCTGTGCTTTTGTTGGCCTGTCACCAGACTTAGAGTCTATTTTTTCCCCTTAACTACTTGCATAGCCTCTTTTCTCTTTTGTCGTGCAAGCCGGAATTCGTGGAAGCAGGTTTTACTGCCTGCGGGATCTCAAAGGCCGCCTTCTCCATGGATATTTCCCTCTTCGACTGGCTAAATGCCACACCAACGATTTATAATTTATTCAGTGGATCCATTAGTGATTCTCTGTGTATGTTTCATGTCTAGACTGAGGAAGGGCAAAAAGTCATTCTGCCTAAATCTGCTTGGGAACTGTCGGGGAGAGCCATCCTCTCACAGATACCAGAAGTACTGACTGCTGGTTTTAACACAGTTGCACAAGAGTTTCAAGATATTTACTCTTCAAAAGATAATACAGTATCAAAAAGAGGAGTTCTGGGATGCATGTAACTGACATTTCCAGTGGCTGACTGAAGAACAAGTAAGAAAACTATATTATTTTGTCTTGTTAATTTAAGTATACAACTGGGTAAATTGGCTGTGGCTAGAGACATGTGTTTGCATACTCTTGTGTGTAGGCAAGCAGTTGAAAAACTTGGATGAAATGAAAACGTTTTCAGACTATCATTCCATGAACATTTGTTGCTGCATTTGTGCAAGATTACTTTTTTCCTTATCTCTGAGTATGATTATGAACTATAACAATCACAGGGTTTCTGAAGCAAAGTCACAGAGATGCTATTGCTAATAGTGAAGGTGTGAATTTAAAGCACAGTAGTTCTCTTTCTCTAGCTCTTTATCTGTGTATTTTCCATTTTAAAAGATTCTTTTTTTCAATTTAAATTAATCCACTTCCAGTTGGTGGAGAAAGAAAGCCTGGGATAAAAAGTATTTCCATGGGAGCTGATGCAAATTCCTTTTTCCAAATAGCTGTTTTGTCCTGCCCTCCTTGGACAAAGAAAGGGGTGAGTATTTGACACTTCCTGGCCACCTCTCAGTTACTTGTCGTGGTTAAGGATTCCACCAGATTAGCATTAATAGTTCACATAACCTTAAATTTAGCGTGAATTGCTGAAGTCAGGGCAGCACAAACCATCTGATTAGCCCAGTGCTAATCTCAGGGGAAACTTGAGAGGCCAGTTTGTCCTAAGAGTCTGCTTCTGCTGAGCTTAAAATGAAAAAAGCCATTTGTTTATCTTTGCCACTGTTGGTTCAATGCGATTTTTTCCTTCTGCCAAGACTAAGGTGAAACAGAGGGAACCTTGACTAAAAGATTTCAGATTTTATTTAAAATCACTCTCGCCTTCCTGCCCATGAATGCATCAGTGCCGTTGGGAAGCAAACCGAAGGACAAGACTCAGAGCCTTCAGACTTGCACACATGACTAGAAAAAACTGTTCTGGTACTTTGCTCATTGCAGATACACCCTCTGAGTTCTTGTTCCAAGATTTTGGACTATAAATGCAGACAGGAGTGAGGCCTGCTTTGTCATTACAGCGGCGTGATTGCACAGTCTGCCATGTTATCAGGCGCTGCTATAGAGGTGTAAAATTGCAGATGGAAGCACTGAAAACAAGGTAAAAATATTTTCCTTTTCCCCCTTGAAAATAGCATAAACTCCCCCTAAAACAGCCTGTGTGCTCTCATCCTAATAGCCACGCTTCTGGTGAGCTACCAAGTGCAAGTGCTGAACTGAACCTGAAGCCTCAACATCAGGTGAAAGCAAAAGTGGCAATGTGGTCCTACTCTTTGCTCCTCCCTCTGAAACACTGGGCAGAAGTGCCAGGGTGGCCTTAAGGCTGAACCTGGCTGAGGCAGGAGAACAAACACCTTCCTGAGCTGTGGAAAATCTCTTGGTTTCTTTCTCTTTCGGAAGCAGAAAGGCAGCTGAAGAGTCCTCCAGGCTAGATCTTGTCTACTTTACACTCAAGAAGAAGCAAAAGGACACAGGAGCTATTTTATACTTAAAAGAACCTCAGACGAGTGAAGAAAAAAATCTTGATAGAAACTGTCATCCATAATAGTAACTAGAGGCAGGCCTGAGAAGCCTCATTTATATAAGCACCAGCCTCTGTGTGAGTGAGATTCAAGCCCTGTATTTCCAGAGATATTTTGATTTTGACAGGCCCCTCAAAGATATGCCTACATAGATCTATATGAAGATGCCCCAGGAGAGCCTTCCAATCTGGGTAGAGGCTTTGCCACTGCTAATCCAAACCCCTGCCATTCTGACAGTTGTCATTGCTCAGGGTTCTTACAGAAGCGTTACTGACAGTCATATTCTGGGTGACTTCACAGAAAATGTCTTCTTTCATCCTTTCCTGGATGATGGCCACTTACTGTTTGCCATTAGCAAGGCTCAGCTGGAGTCTGTCTCAAGTAGTAGGTGAAGAATTTCTTGCTGAAGTTTGGCTTCTTGGTCTTCTGAATTTGATACTGTGACCTTTTTCATGAAAGGCTAAGGATTGTAAACACGCTGCAAGTGAGGTGTTGATTAATATCCTGCCTAATGACATCCCCCTTTTTATCACAGGCACTTTCCTTCTCTCTGCTTGAACTCCCTTGACTTGCTTGAACTGTCTGCAATCCTTCAAACGGCTAAACTTCATCGGGTGTTGAAAGAGTTTCCAACTGTAGCTAACTCAGTTCATTGGGGTATTGTTCTATTTAATTGAAGTTTGTAATACACTTGGAGATCTTCGTATGAAGTGTGAAGTGCAATGACAGGCGCAAAATAGAATTGTTTATAATTCATAATGTGGTAGCAGCCAGGCCAATGGGGGAAAGTTGAAAGGAAATTCAAAATGTATCCTTTGCCCTTTGAAGTTTGACTGCAGCTTGGCACATGCATCAAAGAGGTGACTAGTTTCCTTTAGGGTTTAAGTCTCTGCCGGAAAAGATCAAATCAAAAGAAATCTGAGGTTCCCAATTAGATCTATATTAAAAATCAATAATGAAGACCCTAAATAACATACTGATGACTCTTGAAACAGTCATGAAGTGAGTGCGGTTCATTTAAGGGCAGGCTGTGATAATCTTTGCTTTGATTAGTAGCTTATATCATGAGTCCCATTTTACTCTGTACTCATGGAACAAAGCACTGCTCGGTGGGAAATCAGCTCAGCCTGAGCCTTATAATTCCATACATAGCTCAGAAGGTGCCAGGCCAGCAGGACAAAGAGTGCCCAGCTCTTCTGTAAAGATAGAGTTCCTGGGCATATATATATACGTGATCCTAAAGGCTGTGAAGATTTTCTATGTTCCTTTTTTCTGATTTATTTTTGCCCTCGGGGTGAAATAATTTGTTGGTGCAAAAACAATAACTGAGGAACTTTAATGGACTTCTGAGATGGTGGCATCACTCAGGTGCACCCTATAGCATGAGAAATTCCCCTCAATGGTACTTAGCCAGGATGCAACTGCAGCATGTATTTGATTTACATCTCATGTTGAAGCGTTGTTCTTCTATACTGCAGCTCAATCACTATGTCTAATCACAAGGTTTAGTTGTTTAAACAGCACACTAAGGGCCCAATTCAATTAAAAAATACCCTGAATTTTCCTTTTTTCCTTGTTCTCCCAGTCTTGTGCAAGCTTTGGCAGAGAAACTGTGAATTTTTTAAAATAAGATGGACCTTAGAGGTTTTTTTCTATTCCAAAGCATCCTCTCCCTTTCTTTTTGATATGTTTTGTCATATTCTTTGTACACAAATAAAATTTCTGCATTCAAGCATAATCAGGTTTCTGAGAATAAAAAAAACAACCCCAAATTACAAAGACCTAATAGTTGCAAAAGCAGCATAAAAGATACAGTCAGCTTATCTGTGGTCATCTAACAAAGCTAGGCAGGAGTGGCAGATGAGGTTTTCCAGTAGGTGTTTTTGGTGGGCTGTCCTAAAACATTCTGCTGGATTTTCCCACTTTCTGGTGGATGCCAAATTACAGCTGTTAGTGCCTGAAAGTCTAAGTAATAGACTTGCCATGAAGGCCAGTGATCTGAGAGAGGTAAGAGGATCAGGAATGCAGTAGTTTTGTTTCATTTTGGCATCAGTACTTGTAGATCCTATTAAAAATGCACTTTGGTCCTCTCCACTGCCATGCTGGCCTCAGCCTGGTGATAGGATTCACAGAAAAGTAGGAAAATCATTCCAAGAAGGAAAAGTAAACATCCCCCTTGCAGAGTTGCACCCATTTTCTTTAGCAAAACCAAACCTGCAACAGAAAAAGAAAATATTTAGAATTTTTCATTGCCTGGAACATGCTTGAGTTTTCTTACTACCTCTATGTGGAAATGTTTAGCTACTGAAAAAGAAATAACAGATTGAGCAAATTAAAGATGCAAACAAATTGTCAGGGCTGGTAAATCTAAACATTGGCCCATTGTGTGCTCAATTATTGCATTAACTATAGGTTCTTTCTTAGAGAAGCCCAGACAATTAGCTGCATGCATCCTTTGTGATTTGATCCAACTTTCAGAGAAAGCAACAGAAAACTGCTTGTTACTATTTGTAAATGCTAGATTGGGCAGTATGAGACAACAGGAGGAGAACTTTAGTGTCCCAAAAACTTGGGGCTGTTGGAAAGATCCCAGCCAGCCTAAACATTGATCATGATGAATGTTCCTGCAGCATTCATTCAATGGAAATGTTCGTGAGGCCTCAGCAAGCCTGCACCAGTGAGACCTTCCAGGCATCACTGGGAAATCTCAAAAAAACCAGGTTTTATGTTGGATCTAGAAGCCAATATAGCACTTGTGCATATATTGTAGGGTGCTGGGCTGAGGTTTTACTTCTACATCTCCCCTGGTCCCGCTGAGGCAGCAATGAAAGACACAGAGTATCAGGATCCTTCCAAGCTATTCCTTCCGTGGCTCTGCAGAGGATCACTGCAGAACCACTGAGTCCTCCCAGTGACAAACCAATCATCTCATAATTCAGTGACTTCGCACTGGTTTGTGTTTGGTCTGAGATGGTATTTCAGTGCTTTTTGTGAACATAGTATCTGTCATTTAATAACAAAGAGTTTGGAGAAGCTATGACAATTTACAGATTAAGCCAAAATAATAAAAAATGGTCACAGCCCATTAAATGAATACTGTCATTTTGAATACACTAAGAGTATACAATACACTTTTTTTACCTAGAGTTTTGCAGACCAAATTCGAATCAGACTTAGAAGTGACTCAAGTGGTTGTAAGGCCCCAATCAACTCGCTCAACAAGACTTTGGAAAGGGCTTACAATGGTTCATGTACTCTGACTTGGACACACAGGAGAATAAGTTTCTGCTCTACTAACAGGATATTTCATGACCTGTTTCTATAGTCACTTTATGCAAGGATTTTCCTTCCTCTTTTTTAATCCCATGATACTAATTGCCTAGTATTTATTTGGTAAATCCTTCAATTGGAGCATTAAACTACTTGTGATCATGCTCTGTGTATCAAAGTTACATGGTAAATTTGCCACATTTGCTAAAATTTGGGAAAACACAAGAGCTAGTGGTTTAAGAGCTTTTGTTGAAATAAAAACCAAGCTAGAAATAAAAAATGCATGGGGTGTATATTAGGATGACCCTGACTTTCAGCAAGTTGTGCCTCTGCTGTACACCCAGAACTGTAAGGAAAGCCCAGAGGAGGTTCTCACTCGCACCGCTGATGGTGGTCACTAAAAACCAGCAGCCAGGACAGGTCAGGTCACATTGTGCCCTTGCAGCTCTCCCTGCCACACATTTCTGCTCCCTAAGCTGTGATGAAGAGGCAAAGGAGCCCCAGCACAACAGCTACACACAAGCTGTTCCCCTCTGCCCACAGTACCACTCCAGGGCAGAGGAGATCAGAAGAGACACAGAAATCTGGCTCTTGTGGCCCAGAAAGGAAGGCATCAGTAATAGCATCCCAATCGACTTATGTAGTAGGAACAGTGCCAAATTCCAAATCTGCTCATTCAGCGAGCATGCTACATTTTTAGGCTGTTTCTGACTGTGCCTAATTAGTTTAGATACGGTTAGTAGCAGCATTTTATAGAGAAATTACATTACCAAACTGTTTTTACATGTGGAATGAACATATTGCTACGAAGGTATGAAGAAAGCATCATTAGGAATTATCAAGTATTCACTACCAGTAGGGAGAGTAAGGTAAAGCCATTAAGTTTTGCCTCAAAGTACCTAATTATCTTACATAAGGTTTCCTTTATACACAAACTCGATACTGTGAAATTCCATCCCAATATTCTGGAGAGGATAAAGCAATAATATTTAAGTCCCTGTGCAGCTGTTTCAAATATTTTTTTTTTTTAATTTATTCTATTCAGAAAAAAAATAATGAAGGTCTTAATCCATGTCTGAGCACCTTTATATAAAGTAATATTCTGAGTTAAATTTCCTCATAGATTTCTCAGTCCTTTCCACCTAAATATACAGATACACATCAAAAGGAATCATAAAAAGCCCAAATAAACCCCTTTTCTTTTGGTGGCAGGCACAGTTCCTTCTCTTTCTCAAAAGCCTGAGAGAATAAACAGCCTAAGGCTTCATGGAGGCATCCAGGCTCTGAGCAATGAAAATAACCCAAGTTGCAGTCACCATAAATTGCTTTCTTCCTCCATTCAGTCCACAGGGGTACTCAGTACTTTGGGCTGGAAACTGAATTATTTGTGTACCCACTCATCCCTTTGCCTGTGACGATTCCACTGACATGTACAGCTGGCACCCAATTACAACAATAAATACCAGGAGACTGTGGGGAGAAGCTGAGATGGAGATGTATTTTTTAAAGAAAGAAACAGGATCAGATCCAGAGTCTGCCAGAGGACTGGAGCTTGCTGCCTTCGGGAAAAGTCCCTTACTCATCACTCCAGTATTAAAGTTTTGGAATTAATTTTGGAGTTCAGGGTACAGGCATGTAACAAATTGAGCCAGGTTAAAACAACAGGTCACAATATGTCCCAGCAAAAAATAACCCCATGGTCCAGCAGTGGAACCATAGAAAGGTTCAAAAACTGGTCACACAGGAAGAAGTGTGGAAAAGAGTGTGTATTTTTCTTAGATACCTTACCACTCCCACTGTTGGCTTATGCAGTCAGTTACTTTTAAGAAAAACTTCACTCTGAAAAATGAACACTGAGGAGAATTAAAAATGACTGAAAAAAGAGTTGAAACAAGGCAAGTGTAACACATGTGAAAACACTGAGCAGAAGTAACACTGACTTCAGAATCAGTTTAAAATAATAAAAAGTTAGGGCTTTGACAGTGATTAAGTAAATATACCATCTGCACTTCCCAAGAATATCAAAATGTTATAGGTTAAAATAATCTTGTGTAAACAGAATCTTGCAATAATTTGTAAACAAGTATTCAGCAGCCAGTCACAGACTAAGGCATTATTACAATCCAGCATATTTTCATTCTGCATTACAGTTCTGCCCAGTTGTGTTCATGATGCTGTCAGTAAATGCCAGTCATTCTCATCCATCTTTATTGGCCAAGTCCTGGACCACAAGCCAGTTCAGTCCCAAATGCTGCACTGCTGGACACCAATCAAGAAAACTTTTAAATTCTATGATAAGGTTGTATGAACTGTTAAATATCGCAGATTTCAGACACGTCAGTTGCATTTATTAAATAATAGCCAGAAAATTATATTAGCCTGTCTAATCTAAGCTTCCTGATTGAATAATTTCATTATTTTCTACTAGGTAAGGGTTCTGTATCCTCTGCAAGTATTCAGGTACCTTATATCTCCTCAAACAGCAAATATACCCCCATGTATTCCGAATATCAGTGATTTTTCATCTAGATCCATGAGAAGTTTGACTTTTGCTTCACTTTACTAATTCCACAATTTTAATAAACCAAGAATAATAACCATTATCTGTTTAGGGGTAATTCTGAATATTTGCCATTCAATTGCAAGGAAAAAAATAGAGTGGGTCCCTGAACCCGTTTAATGCTGTGTGTGTTAGGACATCACTTGATACCATTACTCTTTCTAAGCTCTGATCAACCAGCAGGCAGGATGCTAAAAGGCAGTTGCAGTAAGCCACAATAAGGTAGCTTCTGAGCCTCCTATTCCTCTGGAGATGCAGGAAGCTACTTTGGTGCATGGTAGATACAAACCTGCTTAATTATCACATAGAAATGCTATTTTAAACCTTATTTAGGACAGGTGGGAGCGCCAAATATTCTGGCACTGCCACACAGCTGAAACCTGAGTCCCTGTCTGGTCCTCTCTGAAGGCTGAGGAGCGAGATTAGTGTGGCTGGATCAGCTTCATACTTGATTATCACTGGAGCTTTTTGACTGCTTGAACACTGCCCCCACCCCAAACCCACGATCAGGGAACAAGGAGTAAAGTTCAGACTCCTTAGCATTTGATTTTTATTCATCATGATCCTCCAGAACATGATGATTACCATTTGGGGTTCAAGCAATGGCAGCAGCTTTCAAGCCAAGCTCTCTAACCTGACATAAGCTAGGCAAAAAAATAATCTAAAAAAACAAAGGCACAAAATCAACACTAAATCTTCATGGATCTAGATCAAAAAGCAATCTCTGATTCCAAAATTCTACCAGACAGGTATGAACCTGTTGTTTGACAAGATATCAAGTGATTTGTGGCAGTACGGATCCCTTTATCTCCTAGGTAACTTAATATACTGAAACAGGGAAATTAGCTTTCTACTAACTTCTTGTACCAACACTGCTATTTATGGCTGTTCTATCTGCAAGAGGTCATCAGTGATTTCTGATGCTGAGCTGTGAACATGGAAGGGGCAGACTAAACTGAATTTGCCAGGAAACTAAATACAATCAGCGTAGGTACACAAGGACACATTGGGTCGCTGGCCAGTTGCCTGGTTTAAATTCCTGAGTGTATCTAAACCCAGAAGTAACCCTCAGAAATTAACGCAAAATATTCTTTCATGCGAGGGCACTGAGAATATTTAAAACTGCTGAAGTGCTGAAAGATGTACCAGGTGAAATATTTGAAAGATGTAGGGCACATGCCCCTGTGTTTTAGCATCAGGTGAAACAGATGAACCCTGCTCTTGTTGGGTTCTCACTTAGGCAGGCTGAGCATTTGTCCCATGGAAACTAAAAGTTAAAATTAAAATTAAAATTAAAGTTAAAATTAAAATTAAAATTAAAATTAAAATTGCATGATGGGCACTGTGATATGTATCTGGGGCTTTGCACACTTTGGATGATTGGATTATTTCTTCTATT
Organism: Cnemophilus loriae; assembly: GCA_013397755.1. Classification (NCBI taxonomy): domain Eukaryota; kingdom Metazoa; phylum Chordata; class Aves; order Passeriformes; family Corvidae; genus Cnemophilus; species Cnemophilus loriae. Next base: position 482,419 of record VZTF01005326.1, on the reverse strand, counting down.
TTTCTGAACACAGATCACCCAAGGAGGATAGAGAGGAAGATAGTTCACCTCTTCATCACCTCATCTCCAGACAATAGTGAAAGCCTTTTAAACATGTAATTTTTGTAAATCAGCTTCTCTGCACATGGGTGCTGCCCAGTCCCAGTGGAAAGTGGACAAAACCCCTCCATATGCTGGTGTACATATGTCCATTCTGGGAGACAGTATTAGCATGGCAAGAGTAATAGATAATAAAGAAAGGTTTGATTTTCTAATAGTCTGGGAAAATTAAGAGTGAACCTGGATCATCAAGTTATTTTTTAAAGATATTTTAGCAAGGTAAACTAATAGTTTTACTTCTTTCTCACTCAAAGCACTGGAATAAGTTTTTAAGTTGTCTCTGTGTTTTGTAGGTTCTTCATGAGTAAAGCACTGGCATAACAGAAGGGAAGTTACTCAATATTTTAAAATACTATGATAGAACTTTGTCTTCAAAAATATCCTATAATTATTTTCTCTGGGAATTTGTACAGTAGGATTTGGTCAAATGCAGGAAACTGTAGATAAAGACAGTGACTGATTTAGAATTTCAAACTAACAAATTAATTGAGTAAGGGTTTTTTGTATCTATTCATTAGAAAACTCAAAATAGTTTTAAATTCTGACAGTGGTCCTGTGTTGTGGATTAAATCTACACAGTGAGGGAATTAATTTTGCATAATCCATTTATCAAAAAAGAAAAAGACAACAATTAACGTTGTCAAAATAATGCTTCCTAAGACGTCTCCAAAAGCAATTTATTTAAGGAAATTATTTTTAAATTTTATGCATTTTATTACTGACACACTCTTAGCTTCAATAAAAAGGTTTACAAGACATACTATTGAATTTTCTCATTTGCCATTTTCCAGTTGTATTACTTCTAATACATTTGCCTTCATTATTCAAAAGAAACAATACTATTTCTCAGTGCATCTTTTTCGCTTGCTTGCAGAGCTATATGTGTATTCTTAAGGACATGTATATATGGACCAGGCATTGAAATCTGAGCAGATGCCAGCTGTGTGTGGATACCACACCTTTCTCTGTGTCGCAAATGAGTGCTCTGGCTGCTTTAAGAAACCATCAAAGGTATTGGCAAAAGCAGGGTTTAATATGAATTTGTGGAAATGCAATTTTACAGAGCTCGATGGCAAGGTTCACTCTATTACTTACTGTACAGATTAAAACACCCACAGGAAGATCAAATTAGAAGCAATTTGGAATGACTTACAAGGAAGCTGGGAATGGAAGAGAGTGTCAGGGTACAAAGGATATGGATGCAAAGATAAGGGTACAAAAGGATTTAGCAGCATTTAATCACTTTAACATTTGCAAAGGAATTCAGTAGGGTTCACAATAATTATAGCAGTGCCTTAGCTATGGATTTGAGGTAGTAACATTCATACCATAATCAGTTCACGCACACACAGGTAAAACGTATGTGTGCAAAGGCACCTATCAAAAGCTCCCCTTGGGTTCAATGAAAGACTCACATCATCTGGAGTTTCCCAAAGGGAAAGGTTGCACCTCAAGGCCTGTGGAGGTGTGGGGTGGAGGGATATCCTTGTTGTCAGTAACAATCCTTTGTGCATCACAAGCTTGAGGGTTTGGAGTTCCACAACGGGTCCCACTCAGAGGAAGGTGCTGGCACAGCCACTGTGATCCGGGAGAGCTCAAAGGTCCTCACTCAGGACTGAATGCTGTTTATTGGGTCTCAAGATGATTAACTTTGGTCACCACTAAGTTTCCTTCCTGGGCATAACCCAAGCTGGTAACTACTGCACTTCTCTTGCCCAAAGCGCAGCATCAATCGTACCATTTCACTGAGGCTATAACTCACAGTGGGGCTGTTTCACTCAGGATACAATTCAAGTTAAAAATAAAAAGATAATTTCTTATCCTTTGTTTCCCACCTTGGCTGGGCAAGTGGTGGTCCCACCTCTGCCGTGCAAGAGCTCCTGGTACAATCTGTGAATTCCTCACGGCTCCATTGGTTTGCTCAAGGCATCATTCACCAGTTCAGTTAAGGCTTATCAGGATCTTCCGAGATCGTAGAGCAGGTCCGAGGATGGGGAAGGGAGGGGGACAGAGTAGGGATGTACCCACCACAGTCTATTAAAACTGTTCTTCTACATCCCTCAGTACAGTTTAGAAAAGAAGCAACTTTACCAATAAGCACAGGCTTCTTAACATCAGAGAAATATTGCCAGTGTTAGCCACAAGATTTACTTTTTAAGGATATACATATATATATATATATATATATGTATGTGTATCTATATATATATATATTTACACAATAAACTGTAAATTCTAGGTAGAAGTCTCTGGTTAGATTACCAGTTCTAGAAAAAAATCCTCTTTGAATACCTCGTGAGGTACTTAGATCTTGGCAAGGAAAAGAAAAGATAATTGTTTGACCATTGAACTCTTATGATAATTAAAGGCTAACATGATCATCAGAACCTGCTTCCTGGGATTATATCAACAATTAAACACTCACTCTGAAGAACTGCTAGATAAATATTTCACTGTCTGGTTCCTAAATCAGTTTTCATCAGAATACCAAAGGGCCCTGTCCTTGTCAGCTGTGCTGATTTGGTATGGTTTTTTTTCTCCCAAGTAAAACATAAAGAGAAGTCAACAGATATTATGGGGGGAAAAAATGAAGCAAGTTGTAGGTGTACAAACACACATATAAATATATATTTATATCTCAAGGACAGTCTTTGGAATGGGGAAGGGTAGAGGAATGTAATCTTGTTTGTCTTACTATTTCTAATGAATGTATGAACCATTGCACAAATCTGAAAGATTCCCAGTGCAGAACATTTTAACACATGAGGGGTTTTTTTCTGGGAAAATGCTTCTTTTCATTTGGAACTTTTCAGGAAATGCTGCAAAGATTTTAAGTAAAAAGCTTTGGGGATGCCTAAGGTTGGATGTTTTGTATTCTTTCTCTTTTAGCTTCTAAGATTTGTGTGAATTGTACACTACTACAAAATAAATATGTTTGGAATTGGATATATTTAGAAAATAAGCATTAAAAAAGTGCTTGCTAGACTTTTTTTCCAAAATTGATGCCTATCTGCAAGTCCCTGAAATTGCTGCTTAGATAGTTGATTGCCAGAGGAGACTGAAACTGCCATTATTTAGGGACATTCTCCCACACTAGATCATTACAAAAATTCCTAGTTCCATTAATAGAAAACAGTTTCTGTTATTACTCCATACAGTTTATATAGTGAATTAATCATTCATATTAAATTTAACAATGAATTGGTACTTCGATACCTAAGATTAACACAAATATCACATGAATTATTTTTACGATAGTGCATATAACCAAGGAGAAAAAATTAACTACTCAAGATTATTGGGTATTACTGCTTGGGTGGGTCTTTCCTTTGTTTGCTTTTTGTTTTCCCCACATCTCCTAGACTTCCTATTTGATAACTGCGTTTAATTTTTGTATCAAATACAGCAAGGCTTCCATCCCTGCACTGGCATGGAGTGCAGCTACTCGGAGGGATGCAGGAGTTTTGTCCCTTTCTCTGCAGTTTTTCCAGCTTCATCTTCAGGACAGGCAATGCAGAGAGGGGATGGATGCCTCTGAGCCTCCACACACGTTCTGCCAGAGGATTTTTCATTAGTTCGACTGGCAGGAGTATCACATCCAACAACTCCAAAGGGATTAAAGAACAATCTTTTTGCTGTACAAACAAATCAAATCACGCTGGGTTTTCTTACTGAGTTCTTAAAGGCAGGGATGTCACTTACCAACTGTTTATACAACCTCGAAAGAAAAAAAACCAACAAAAACCCAACAAACTGAATTTCAATTGCCAGCATTTTGAGATAACCAAGGCAATTTTTCATATTAAAATTGCAAACTGCTGGATGGATAAGCTCTATAATAGAAGAGGAGTTGGGGATTTTTTCGGCAGCCGTTCCTGTTTTCCAACGGTCAGCCGTGCAGCCAGGAGGGGCTGGAGAGAACCCCTGTGCTTCCACCCTGAGACTCATATGGGCCATCTTCTACATGGACAAATGGCATGGAGCCTGCAAGGCTAGAAAAAGAGTGTGCTTCAGGAAAAAAACCCAAACTTCCTCCAAATGCAGTCATTTGTTCGATTAAGACATTACTATGTGAAGTGCCTGTATCTCTGTGCAATTACTGTTTTTATCAGAATGGTGTGCAGCAGGTCATGAGCAGTAAGGGATGCTCCAAGAATGGGAAAATGAAAATCAGATTTTAAAAAAAGATCCATTTTGTAAAAAAATAATTTTCTTCTATTTTTGAATTTTCCTAAGCTAAAGTCTGTCATGCAGTGGAAAGAGCATTATTATGCTGTGAAAAGAGTCATAAAGAGAATTTTGTATTATATCAATACTTAAAATATGCAAATATGATATCTTCACAACGCCCCAAAATTATGCTTGGCATGAATTCTTAGCAACAATACAAATATCATCATCTTCAAATAAGCAGGTATAACATGCTGCTCAAATAGCTGTAAAAACAACCTCATCACAGCTCTGGGAGCATCCAGATTTCATCTTTGATGTAGGTAGATTTTAAGTAGGAAAGGGAAGAAAGTTGTCTTAAGCATCAGGCTGTATTGTGATGAGCCTTAACGGGATGAGCAACTACATATTTAACGTGGAAAAGAGACCTGCTGGAGTGCATTTACAGAGCTGTTGTCAGTATAAAAGTGAAGTTGTAGTGCTGTGCAGGCAGAGCTATAGGGGCTGAGTGCCGTGGCACAGCCTCCTCCTTCCCTCCCAAATCCCCATTGAAACAAGTTGGCCTCCAGTGCCTCAGGTTAGCTGGAGTCTGTCTTGGTCACTACGCCTAAATTGGCTGTGATTTAAAAAAAGGACAGGAGGAAAATAGTAAAACGAGTTCTTACACAGATGTTTCATTGTGGGGTAGATACCCTTTCTCACCTCCTTTCAGTGTAAGTAATTTCACAGGACTTGATCCTGACCTCCTTAAATCAACAGCCACTCCTCTGGCTTTGGTAGATTTATGCCAGCGTTTGTGGTCAGGATCAGATCTCAGCACTCCATTTTCTTTTATTTTTCTCTTTTTTTTCTTTCCTGCAGGTTAAAAAAAAAAAATAGCAGCTCTTTCTGCTCACTCCAGAGCAAGAGTGGCAGGAGGGTTTTGCCTAAGGAACAATGCATCTTTCTCTGTACACTGTACAGAATTCCCATCTTGTGCATTAGAATAGATGTTGAAACAGTTCTAATTAACATTTTTAATTTGCATTTTAATTGCCTGCCGGGGTGTGAAATGACATGCCTAGGTAAAAGAGCATTTTCCTTAGTTGCAGGGGTTTGCACAGTCCCAGTGAGGCTGAAGCACCTTGGCCACTGGTCATTTTGCAGCATTTCCCACAACTAAGGCAGGGCCTGATCCAAATCACAATCACTCGTGCTGAAAGGATTCACATGGGTGTTTGTTTGCTTGTTTATTGTTAATAAATGGGACTCCCATAATTATTTTCTGTCTGAAGATACACATCAGACCTTGATTTTAAAATTGCCAGTTGCAAAGAATCAGCGCAATCATTCGAAGGTTGTTTTGGTGGCTAATTACTCTCTTTGTGCAGAAAATACCATATCCATAGATATGAATACATACATTTTTAAGATGGTGTCCTTGTTTCAGATGTGAATTTGCCTCTGTGCAGCTTCCAGCTGATGCACCCTGCAGTTACATAAAGGTCACAGCAAAATCAACTTAAACCTCCTCTGTTTTCAGCAAGACAGAGTGAACTTCCCAGATTCTTACCTCTTAGGACAAATTTTCCAGCCCTTTCCCCATTTCCACAGGTTTTCCTGGAGTCAATTGCAGCTCCTCAAATTCATGTTCAAGTCAGGACTGTCTGAATTGGGCATTTTCAAATCTCAGCCATAGGGATGCCAAAGGCGGAGGACATGCAGCCTCCCTCTGTCAGCTTTGCCCAGTCAACTGCTGCATTTGCTCTTCTGGGCACACCAGGCACTTTATGCCAGCCAGACACACATCCAAGCCCTCTTTTTTTAGAGCTCTTCTCCCTGAGGCAAAGTGACTCCATGTCCTTGTGTTTAGGGATACAGCTCTATGGCCATACTGAAACGTAGGACCGATTTGCTGTACCTCATTTTCTACGAAAACTCTGCACCAGAGTGTCTCTGTGAGATATCCCATTCAGTATTTCCTGCAGTCCAACACTTGGTTCATCATTTTTTAAGCTTCAGTGACACCTTTTTGGGAGAGGGACGGAGGCAGGTTTCCTGATCAAGATGTACCATGTAATTCATGTCAGGGCAGGAACCAGTACCTGGATGACCCTGCAAAATATATAGCCTCGTCAAGATGATTCCTCATTTAATTACATCGTTTGGTGCGTTTTAATTCATTTATTGTGTGCCATGTTGAAATTATATCATTCCTGTTTCCTCCTCAAAATACCAGACAGAGGTGCCAAGTCATGTGCTTTACAGAAGTCTATTACCAAGTCTATTACCTTAACACTAATTCATTTGTCATCCAAACTTGTAATCTCATAAAAAGATATCAAATTAGTTTGAGAAGATCCATTTACCTTAAACCCACCTTGATTAGCATTTAATTTTATTAGTCTCTTTTAATTCTTTATTGCTAAAGTCTTGCACAATCAATCCCATCACTGCTTTTTTTCCCAGGGATCAAAGTCTGGGTAATGCTCTTTTGCTTTGGTGATTCTCTCTCCCTTTTAAAGTTATTGGCACAATTTCAGCCTTCTCTGGACTGCTGAGACTTCTCTCATGTTCTAATGTGTCTGAACATTCATTCATTGTTAGCAGTTTAAAAAAACTACCTTCTCAGATAAAATTCTGAATCGAGAAATTTGGTAACTGCCATTTAGCACGCTCTTTCAGGACTACTAGGCTTAAAGTGACTGTGTGCAATGTCCCACTACCACCACAGGCCATTTTGTCTGCAATAGCAAAGATATCTTAAAATTCCACCATTTTAATAATACTTCACATTTCCATTTGCTTTTGTATTCTTATCATTACTGGTTTAAGCCATTGATAGCCCTTTTGTGTGTTTGTTTTACTTTTTCCTTTTTAACTTAATTTTCTCTCTCATATATCTTTTTTCCGAGTCTGCTTTTATTTACCCTCCTAACCAGGGTGGGGATTTTTTTTTTGAAACTAATTGGAGTCTTTCTTTATTCTGAGACTGTTCTTTGGCAAACTCGATTAAACAGTTTGCAAATACCATCTCTATTTTCCTGTTTAAATGTTTTTCCTCCTCACTGGTGTGCTAACATTTGGCTTTGTGAAATTTCCCTTTTGAAAGACAAAGAGTTTATCTGACGTGGTTTATCTCCTTATTTTATGTTCACACAGTGGATGTGACCAAAGTTGTGCTGCTGATACCTCAAGCTGCTTCAGCACCCTCATTCTGTGAACAAGTTCTCCTTGTCCGCCAAGATGAGACATGATGTAGATGTCCCTGCTGGAAGTAGCCTTTCTGTCAGAAAATTGCCATCTGGGGACTTCAGAAATTCTGGCGGACTGAAATTTCCACTTTTTGCCATTCAGAACAAGCCGCCTCACAATGACAAGTGCGGGGTATGCTGCAAACAATATCCATACGTGGTTAAGTAGTAGTCTTCCTCTATAGGGATAACTTATAAAGATCAATTTAATTTCCTTTTATGACAAGGTAACCCACCTAGTTGATCAAGGGAAGCTGGTTGATGTAACCTTTTTGGACCTCATCAAAGCTCTCAATACTGCCTCTCCCAGGATCTTTCTGGACAAACTGTCCAGCCCACAGCTGGACAAACACACCCTGTGATGAGTGAGTAACTGGCAAGGGTGACAGTGACTGGGGTGACACCGGACTGGCACCAGTCACTGGTGGGGTCCCACAGGGCTCCATCCTCGGCCCTGTGCTCTACAACATCCTCATTAATGACCTGGATGTAGGATTTGAAGGAACATTCAGTAATTTTGCCAATGACACCAAACTGGGATGAGGTGTCGACTCCCTTGAGGGCAAAAAAGCCCTGCAGAGAGACCTGGACAAATGATGGGGCTGGGCAGTCCCCAACCTGTGAGGTTCCACAGAGGAAATGTGCTGGCTTCTGCCCCTGGGATGGGGCACCCCTGGCTGTACAGACAGACTGGGGAATGAGAGGTTGCAGACCAGCTGAAGGAAGGGACCAGGGGGTCCTGGTCGATGGCCAGTTGGACATGAGTCAGCAGTGCCCTGGAGCCAGGAGGGACATCCCTGTACTGGGGGCACCAGGCCCAGCATTGCCAGCTGGGCCAGGGAGGGATTGTCCTGCTCTGCTCTGGAATGGCCTCACCTCCAGTCCTGGGGGCAGTTTTGAGCGCCACAATATAAAAAACACATTAAGCTATTGGAGAGTGTCCAAAGGAGCTATGAAGATGCTGGAGGGCCTTGAGGGGAGCCTTATGAGGAGCGGCTGAGGGCACTTGGTCTGTTCACCTGGAGAAGAGACTGAGGGGAGACTCATTGCAGTCTGCAGCTTCCTCAAGAGGGAAGCAGGGGGTCAGGAACTGCTCTCTTCTCACTAGTGTCCAGTGACAGGACCTGAGGGAATGACATGAAGCTGTGCCAGGGGAGGGTTAGGCTGGATATTAGGAAAAAGTTCTTCCCACAGAGGGCGGTCGGGCAGTAGAACAGGCTCCCCAGAGCAGTGGTCACAGCACCAAACCTGCCAGAGTTGAAGAAGCATTTGGTCAACACTTTCACACACATGGTGGGATTCTTGCGGTTGTCTTTGTACTGTGCAGGGCCAGGAGTTGGGCTTTGATGATCCTTGCAAGTCCCTTCCAACCCAGGATATTCTGTGATTCAACTGAATGTAATGGTGTGAAACGTGTATCACCTGGAGGGACACCACAAGCTTTACTTCTTAGGTCTAGTGGATGAATAAGTATTCCAGTTGACTAACTTCATAGTTGCCAGCATCAACATTTTATAGTGTGAGCCAGTTTTATTTCCCTTTTGCTCAGTTGATCTTTTCTAAAGAGATTATAAACAACTTAATCAACATTCCTGTCATGTGTCATCCTATTAGGGTTCATTAATATCAGCTAGTTCTAATGCATGGTTCTAAACAGGCAATTTCTATTCCTTGCAGTTATTACCTGGGCTTTTAATCTCGATACATAATCAATTTAGGAATTTCTGCACAGCATAGTCTGTCTCTATTCTATGTTGCCAACACCGAGAGTTTAAACAGTTTGAGGGTTTGGTGGTCCCTTCTTTTCAGACATTTCTGTTAATTGAAACCTCTCCTTGCAGCTCCAGACAGCCCTGTCTTCTGCAGGAGTGGAGCTCTTCCAAGCCATGCAGTTTCTCTGTTGCCCTAAAGAGCAAAAGTTATTTAACTTATACCTCCCAGATAAGTAGCATTTTCACTGTCAAGTCCTTGCATCTTCTGATTTCCTTCATTTTCCTCCAAGCAGACATCCCTCTCACTCAGCCCCCTTTAGAGTGTAAATTTTATAAAGTTGGATCATGAATCAGTGCAGCAGTGTCTTCTGTTTTTAGGAAGTATTGTCCTTTGTGCTGTGGTTCCACTGTCAGTTCATCATTTTGGTGCCAACCTGTCCTTTGTAAGATATTTTTTCCTACTTTTCTCCGTGCAACAGGAGCTGATCTGCCTCCCTGGGTTTGTCTTTTCCTGCTTCTTCCAGGTACTCAGTGAGGGGATGCTCTCTGCCTTTCACTGTCTCAGTACATAAAATTTCTTAGACTTCACTTGTGGAAACAGTAAAAAGGCTGTGCACCATATTTATTTATCAATTGAACAACTTCTAAAGCAAAATCCTCCCCAAAGAATGGACCTTTTTGCTTGCTATAGCTCCAGTACCCGCATTTGAAGTCTCATATCCCAGCTAAACCTTTCCCACGGAAAGGAGGCTGCTCTCAAGTGGCCAGGCAAAGGGAAGGTTCAGCACAGTGGATGTCTCTTGGATTCTTCGGCTCAGCCAGAAAAGAGCACGGTGCAAAGATGAACATGGCGTCTCTTGAAAACATCTTGAAAAGTTGAACAAACCTTAGAGTAAGGTCATATAAGGATGCTTTTGACTCATTTAGATGCTCGTTTTGCTGGGCTCAGAGCTCATTCTTCTGCTGAATTGAGTGGGACCAAGACCAGCACCCGCTTCCTCAGAGTAGGTTTTATTTTTGCTCTCCTAAAACAACTGAAGCAAATCAAGCTCTTGCACTGAAGACATCAGAGCACCAGAAATAAAACTGGCAGACCACAGGGTTTTGCTGTGGCTCTCCATGTACATTAAGATTTGGAGTGGCTGGGGCAGCCAGATGGGTGAGACAGCTGCCTCGAATTGGCCAGCACTCTGGACATCACCCTGAAGGATGCCACTGTGTAGCCACATGGGCTGGGGAGCAGGGCAGGTGGCTTCCCTTGGGAATGCAGACCTTGAGCTTTCCATTCTACAGGACAGAGCATTTTACACCATGAGGGTGGTCGAACACCAGCACGGATGCCCAGAGGGATGATGAACTCTGCATCTTTGCAGATCCTCAAAGCTCAGCTGGAGCAGCCCTGAGCAGCTGCCACTGCTTAAAGCAAGAGGTTAGACTGGATATTTCCAGAGGTGATCTGACCTGAGCAACTTGGAAAAGAGGCTTGGGTCATTTAGCTCCTCACAGCTGGTTTCCAGATTCAGTGGACCTTGGGCTTCTGACAGAGTCTTGTATGGATTCAGCTGAGCTCTGCACTCCCACTGGTATCAGCACCCTCTTCTTGTGGAAACAGCTTTGCAGTTCTCTGAAGCCATGTACACAGGAAAGGAAAAGCCTCTGTGAAATCACCAAGGAGTCAGGAGAAGTAACTGCCTCTTACAGCTACAAGGAACTTTTAAAGAATAAAAAAGTCTTTATTTTCTCTTTATTAAAAAAATTTTAAAAAACATGTACCACCTTACTATTTCAACTCTACATGTGGGCTGTGAGTTCCTGATGATTTTTAGACCATCACAACTGCAGAACACAACCACTGTTAATAATGCCAAGCAGAGACTATTGAGACAACGCTGTTCTTTAAAGTATGCTCTCCTTTTTCACTCAGAAACAGAAACAAAGCCAATAGGGAGCACGAAACATCACCATCACTTCTGAGAGCCCCATTCAAGTAATTTGCTTTCATATATTTTGTTGCTTTCCATCTCCCAGCTTTGAGTTCCTTTTGTTGTTTCTAATAGATAACACCAGCTTCAAAGTTTGGAGGAACTGTTCCTCTTCTGCCACTGTTGTCCTTTTTTCCTTTATTCCTTCAGCAAATGTTGATTTTTTTTTTTCCTGCAAGTTAAAAGTGCTGCTTTAACAAAGCACATCCAGGATCCAGGAGAGATGGGTGTCTTGCGCTGTGGCATCCTGAGTTCATGGAGAGATGGAAGGACCCTTTCCTGACCAGCAAATGCCTCTGCAACCTTTGCCCCTCCATCCACACAGCCTTGTGGGCTTGGCAGAGAAAGTCCCACTATTTCAATTAAAATCTGTGCACTAAAAGGTCCGGTACCTTTATTTTAAGGGATGGCATAAGCTTGGTAGCAGTTGGATTAAAATCAGTTAAGAGATCCCCTACTTTTAACTTAGAAGAGGGCACAGAATTTCTGAGTTTATTGCAGCGTTTATGAGTGCTTGGTGGTTCCACCTGTCATGCAACCAGCTCAGTTTTGACTCCAGTGCAAACACACTGACGCAGAGCTGCAGGCAGCTGGTGAAGTGTCTTCATCACAGTTTGCTGAGTGCCTTGTCCATATTTTCATGATTTATTACTTCCCTGACTTTCTTAGGTGTTAGAAAGAACAATGAATCAATCCAAGTGTTTTCAGAGCGGGGATTGCTAATTGCATGAGCTCTGTTTACCGCTCGAGAGCTCCAGTTTTGACAAGTCTCTTGACCCCATGTTAATACATGTGATTAATTATTGTTAAGGGCATCTGCAGAAACAAACAGGATAGGTAACACTTCAGAGCTAATATTTCTTTCTGAACAAGCAATAAACATAATTATGTTTACACTGTGTTCCAACCGGAACAGGTGGGGAAAGAAGGTGCTTTTGAAGGTGTGGGGGTAAACCATCACTACCCAGAGATGGGCATCCAGAGAGCACAGGCTGAAGTGATGGGGAAGCAGGTTGGAAGCAGTTCCTTCTCTGGACTCCTTGGTGGCTCCACAGTGGCTTTTCCTTTCCTGTGTGTGTCACTGCAGAGGCCTGCAAGCACAGGCAGAGGTGCTGCATCCCCTGGTGTGTGAATGAGGGGTGGGAATCACCACGGGCAGCCCACAAGGTTGTCAGGTTGCCAGATGTTTGCACCATTTCACAAACTGATGGAACAAACTCCAATGCTGTGGACCCCGCTGGGCAATTTTCTCTGGAGGCTTGCCCTGCCCTGCCATGCTTTACCTTGCTGTCCTGCTCTGCCTTTGCTCTGTCTGGTATTGGCATTCATCCCCCACAGAACAGGGCTTCTCCTTCCCAGGAAGGATATGCAGCTACTTGCTTACCCAGGAGCTGTCCCCAGGCTCACCCCAAGCAGAAGGACTCGTCTCCTTTTTCTACACCACTCCTGGCTTGTTGCAGGTCTTCGGAGCTAATGCTGCTGGGGAAGGTGTTGGGGTTTGTCTGTGGGCTCAAAAACAAGGCCAGGGTGGGTTGACCCTCAGAGGTCACCCTTGCGGAGCCCACAGAGGTATCCACATTGGGGGTGTCCATGGTGAGATGCTTCTCAGGGGGCCCCAATGTGAGTGGTGTGAAGTGGCAGGGACCAACAGGAGTCACCACAGGAAGCACAGGAACTGATGATAAAGGCAACGTAATCTGTAGCTGACACACGTGAAGCAGCATTTTAAAATACCACATAACAGATGCAACCAGAATGGCTGTGCCATGCAACAGCCGTATAAAAGAGTAGAAAAAAATAGAAATACAGCTTTAATTGCCCACTCCACTTGAACTGCTTTATCCTGCATAACTTCATTATTTCTAGAAAATTTGGCCCAGGTCATCATGGTGGGAGGTAAAGTTTGCAGGAGGCTATGAATTTGCCAGTGTGGGTTATTACACTGCACAGATGAGAGTATCTCTGTCTGCACAAAGGCCTCCTCAGCACGCTGGAGGTGCAGGGCCATGCAGGACCTGACCTTGCTGCTTCCTGTCCCTTGTGTTTTGGCAGAGCAGCAGCACCACTGGGCTGAAACAGAAACCCAGCAGGGACAAGCCTCTCTCTGAAGTTCACAGCACACAGCACCAGGGCCACATGGCTCTGTGCCCTGCACAGGTAAAGATGGAGTCTTCTGGTCCCCTCCATCAGCTTCAGCCCCACAACCCTACAGGCAGAGCCTCCACCAGGACACAGGCAACCATTCCCCTGTGGACAAGGGGGCACTCATTGAGAGAAAGCACCTCAGCACCGTTTGAGACCCCTTCTCTCTCTTCCAGTGGCCTCTGTGGAAAGGTTTGTACCACCAGTCTTGATATCTTCTAGTATTCCAAATTTTCACTTGTCACTAGTGAACTAGCCCTAGCCCCCACAGCCAGGCTCTAACTGCAGTGGCGAAGGAGCACTTGGGGCTGCACTGGTGGGAGGGTGCTTTAACATCACCTTTGACTCTCCCCAGCCTTTCCTGGGTGTTGGGCAGCTCATGTGGTTGGGCAAAGCATTTTCCTTACTCTGATTTTGAAGCTTAATTCTACCATAAGCCACCACAACATGTTTATAGCAATGAGCATTTTCCCATCTGGCCCTGCTCAAGTTGCTCATCCCATTCAGAACACAGAAAGAATGACAAGATAAATGTAATGAGAGTACTCAAAACAGCCAACCCGTCTGGGTCGTTGTTTCCCATGGCTGTCCTCCTGTCCCTGAGGCCATGAAGAGGCAAGACCAGAGCTCTGAGGGAGAGAATGGGCTCTTCTCCCACGGCAGGAATGGGAATTTCTCCCATCTGCCCGCTAACCAGGTCCAATGGCCCTGGATGGGAGCAAAGACCACAAGGGCACAGTGTGCACAGACCCAGTGACATGTGGTGAGGTTAACTGCTCTGCTCAGTTTTAGTCCATCATGCTCTGGAGAGGGAGTACACTTCACTGGGCAGGGGGAAACAATGGCGACCAATTTGTGCGAAAGAAAAGCCCATTCCTTTAATCTATTTGAAAGCTTTTGTATATCAAAGTCCTGGCCAGAATAGCTATCGCTGATATAATTGGTGTGGACAATTGTGAAGGTTTTGATAAAGACCTTTGTGAAGAGCTATTCGTGGGAGGCAAAGAAGGGTCATGGTTTGGGCAACAGCTAAGAAACAAAAATCCCAAAAGCAGGATAAGGGCTGTGCCGATGTCACACAGCTCCTTAACCCACCCAGCAGCATCCTCACCTCCCCACACGTGATGGATGAGGTACCCTCCAGCAGCAAAGCCCAACTAGGAATGATGAGGATTGCCAAGGGCACCACCAAAACCAGGGGAACAGGCCAGAGTGGGCAAAGAAGATCCCCACCATGCACACAGCCTGGGTAAGACTCCCTGAGAGGAAAGGGTGATGGTTGTGAAAACCAGACAAGTCTGGATCAGCTCTCACCTCTTGAAGAGAAAACCCTGCTAGGGCCACAGGCAGCTCACCACAGTGCTCCACTGGGGGCTACAAATATATACTATTATCCCAAAAACTCCTAAAAAAATGAAGATATTGGATAAAAGTCAGCAGAGAAAGTAGCAGAGAACTGTGTCTAAATGCTCAGATAGGAAGAGGAAGTCCTCTTCTGGCACTACTGCCTCTCACCAACTCCCAAATGACACATCAAAAAGAGAGGAGGGGAGCATTTCCAAGATAGGAAAGTAAGAGAGTTAGAAATAGAGTCTAGCTAGAATTGAAATTATTTTAATTTCTAGATGAAGTGAGTAAAAAGCAACATAATGGCCAATATACAAAATAAAAAATGGCACAAAAGAGGTGCATATAAGTACTCCCATTTTCACTTTTCACATAAAAAGAGAACAAAGGGGCAGTCAGTAAACCCAAGCAGCAGCACACATAGAAGGATAAGCGAAATACTGTTGTTCTAATGCACTGTGCATAATCATCCAGGGTGCTCACTGTTCCAAAATATCACTAAAATCGCAGATGCAGAGAGACTTGCAAGAAAGGGACAGGAATGTACCTGAAAGGAAAGACCATTTGCAGTTATATTTGCTCTGTGTGAGTTACTTGAGCAGAAAGCAATAATATGGGTTTTAAGAGAGAAATTTTCACACAAACAGCAATAAATGGGAGCGGGGCAAAGATCCCCATGGGCAGATTATTCCAAAAATTGCCTTCTAAGGGATATCTCGTTTCTCCTTGGTCTCAAGTATTTGCATTGACTGTTGGCAGCAATCAGTGACTGGAAAAGACAAACCACTTCTTATCTCCCCTGGCTCCCTTGTGCAGCAAGACCAGAGCACCTTCCCACTGCTGTGGCCCCATCGTGACCCTGAGACAGGGTTTTTGATCCTTCCTGGGGCACCAAAAGCAGCTGCTTGGGTGGGTGCTGAGTTCCAGCCTGCTCCTTCCTTCTAGTCAAGGAACATTTCACATCCTCAGCCGTATGTGACTGAGGGAGGTAAAAATAATCTTGTCATCCTTTTTTTTCATTGACGTGCAGTGATATCTCCTCTATTCATTGCTGAAATGAACCAGAATTAATCTCAGCCAACAATTCTGCCTGGTGATGGGAATGCATATATTAGTGATACACATCAGCACACCTCCCTTCAGGAGTGCTGCTACTTGGATAAATATCAGTAAAGGTCAGCAATGGGGAGGTGGGGCAGGAAGTTACTTGAGAGGGCATCCCAAATTTAAATGGAGCTGACAACTGCATAGCTGCATTTGTGGAAATCTTCCTTTTCACGGCCTCCCTTATCTGAGGTAGATCAGAAACTCAGGTCTTTCTGTGCCCACAAAGTTAAAATAAAAATATTCACCCGGCCTTAACCTCCCTCTCTGTGAAGATGTGTCCTTACACCCAAATCATGAACTGTCCTTCCCCCAGATGCTGTCCACTCCCAAAGGATGGCATCCCAGTTCCCAGCCTCTCCAGAGCTGTGCTGCAGCACTCCCGTGGTAGCCTTTCCCTGCCTCCCAGGCACACCTGGCACACTCTCCCACCAAAATAAATCCATTACAGGCAGTGGTTGCTGTTTTCCCCTCTCTCTGCAACCCCAACCTTGAGCTCATTACCCTCTGCAGGAGATGGGGTGGCTGGAAGCTGGGGGACAGAGCAGGGCACCCTCTGTCCCCAGCCCCTCTGCCAGCTGACCCTCCTGCACAACTTTAATGTCCCACAGACTGGCTCCTACCACTGGAGAAGATGGCAGTCATTCCAACCCGGAGCTGATCACATGAGCTGGACATTACGAGACCTTATTTTTTGTTGTGTGGTTTTTTTTCAAGACTTTATTCGTCTAACATGCTTGACCAAAAATTACAACACTCAAGTTATGCCAAAATGATTAAATAATCTTTAAGCTTTCATACCTCAAGTACTTTAAATGATATTTTGAAGAAACAGTTGCTTTCATATCCTTTCCACATAAAAATACACAGTATTTGGAAGATACCTTAGGAAAAATTACTTTTAAGAGAATATTTTATGGTTGACATAGAAATTTTGCTGAGGCTACTAAAAGGACCTCTTCCTCTCACTTTAACATTTAAGTGCCGTGAGCGAATGTAAACATTTCAGACTTTAACATACAGCCAATTTCCTGCCACATTTGTTGCAAACCACTTGAATTGTGACTAGCTAAGCCACTTTTATTCTAACTACATGCTATTGTTCATCTTCCCAATGATGACAGGAGTTCATATTCAACTATGAATTTCAGTCCTTGCTGATTTAGGAGCTGATCCTGAAATTTCTACACCGGTAGCTCTGACAAAAGTGGCCCCATCTGAATTAATGGCAGACTGCTCATGCACTTGTGAACCACTCACCCAAAAACCAGTTGCAGGCGTCACCAATTGTTTTGGGTTTCATTTTCAGGAAAAAAAGCAGGACATTAGTTTAGACACACGGTCATCCAACAGATTACAAGAAATGACAGACCTGTGATTTGTCATGTTTTCTGGGGGTCTGGTGGCTTCTTGTGGGTCCACGGCATGAGTCTGTTACTGGGCTCGAATGTCTCAGCTCCAGGCAGCAGCTGGAAGAGCTGCTGGACATGGGAAGCCAGTGAAAAGCAGAGTTTGTGCCCGCCTTGTTCAGAGTCGAAGCTCACATGGCCTGGTTTTGCAGCACAGGTATTTTAAATTGTTTATGTGTATAATGTACATGCAGCTGCTACGTGAAGCTCACATTTACATCCATGTAACACACACAGTTCTCCAATGCATGTGTGCAGGTGTGGGCTATGCACAGACCTGCAACCAACTCTGAGCTGGTAGTCCTGTGGTCTGCCCAATGTGTGTGAACAAGATTAATGTCTAGATTAATGCTGTCAGCCCCAAATTCAGGATGTCCATGTTCAGAATACAGCAGTTAAATTATCTCCATCAAGGCAAAAGGACACGTTTGTTAGTTCAAGGCAGAAATCCATTTCTTGCAGGACATGTCTGAAGCCCTGGGATTTTTTTGGTGGCTTTGTAATCAATTCTTAAGCTCCTCCCTAGGACAGGACTGAAATCCCAGAAGCTTCAATACCTCTGCTAACTCTGCAGGAGAGCTGTACGGGCAGTACCGTGGCTGTGGACCATCCCAACCAGCTCCTGACACATTCCCTGCTTTGCCTGGTGCCAAAAGCAACACAACAGATGAGTTTCTACTGGGTTTGTCCTGGGCATGTCTCAGCAGTATCCATGAGTGGGCAAACAGCAGTACTAGGTCCCCTGAGGTGACCTCTGCTCTGCACACTTTGGTGTCTACCCATTACTCATAGCCACCCAAAAGCGAGTGCCCAAGCTACACCTCAGGATGATGCCTTCCCCTTGACATCTATGTTTCCCAAGGACAAAATAATCACAATGACATTTAAACACTCTTGACCAGGGCCAAATTCAAACCAGTAATCTCATCATTGGCTGCATGTCCCATTAGCAGGTTTTAAACCAATGGTCCCAGTGGGTTTTATTTAAAATACCATTACTAATCATTGGGTAGGCTCTTTGTGGGTTTTTTCTCTTTTTTTTTTTCTTAAATACAATGACATATCGCTTTACCATATGAAAACACAGTTATATTTTTTTTTCTTTTTTTTTTTTTAAGGGAAATGTCATCCTTTTTTTTTTTCTTAACAGGCGAGGCCAGGTTACAAATTCCTGAGTTTATACTGCACTTAACACAGTCTCCCTTCTTGAATGTTGAGCTGTTTACAGCATGCTGGCAATATGCACCATTTCCCTTGCCATCTGTAATGCCAGATGTAGTAAAACTTCATTTCAGTACAGTGAATTAGGGCCTCTATTGCATTGGTTTTGAATAGATGCAAAGACTTAGACCTGGAGGACTTGGAGAAATAGCTTTCCTCCTGTGACTGGTCATTTGTGCACCATCTTTTATATTTGCCATGCTGATTAAGGGAAAACATCTTTACCATCATTTTTATTTTACCAAGAGCTCACTGGAAAACATCTGAAATGAGGAAATCCTAGTCTAAACACTTACGTTTAAACTGCAAACTTTCTTAAAGAAACACTCCTTTGAAAGACATCGTTCTTTTAATAAGTCAAATATACGGTATGTACAAAAGCCCCTACTAGAGATAGATATATATATATATATATGTGTATATATATATATGCGGAATGCATTCACTTTTCTGTGTTCACAAACATTTTAATGGTGAAATGTTAGTCTTTAATCTGTTTCTGGCACCAAAATGTCTTTGTTCCTTGTCCACTTTTGTTACTCTAAATTTATCTGTGAAGAGCTAGCAGGGAAAAAAAGAAGAATTTTGCTTTTTTTGTTGAATTGTTCCCTATCGGGATTCTCAGCCAGCAATATAAAGTTGCTAATGTGTTGGGTACAACTTTAAATCCTCATTATAATCATGTGTTCCTTGGAGTAGGTAAGTCAATAACTATAGGCGGATTAAGTGGCTGGTAATTCACAGTGCACACAGATGCATTCACATAAGTGGTGGTTCCATCAGCCATGACACCATAACCTACAAAGGAAGAAAAACTCTGGTTACTCTCATTATTCATTATTATCTTTATTTTTTAATTTTTTTTTAAATTTTTTAATTACCTTTATAACACAATTTTTTATTACTCAGAAATTCTCTTCGTGCAAAACATAAACGTTCAATGAATCAATACCATCTTTGTCCTACAGAAGAACCTTTTGAATTGTTTAAGAAAAGCAAAATGGGCCCTCAGTAGCTAGTGGCTATTATCTCTGGCAGCCAGCTCACCAAACCTCCTTAGAAAGACAGATACTTTTCTCTGCAGAGATTTTTGTCTTAAAACCTTTTTAGTTTTGGAAAGGATGAGAAGATAGAGCTTAGGCAATTGCAGCATTTTAAAAAACATGCTTCTGATTGTTTAGGCTTGCAGTCATCAGTGTAGCAAACTTTGGGCAATTTTAATCTTCCCACCTTTTTTCCTGTCCTGTGTTGAACATCCTTTAAGCAACCAATGAAGAAAAAGCATTGCTTGACTAAGGCAAGTATGTGTGCATGTGCATCTGGGCAGGATTTGCCTCGTAGGAACCTCTTCTTGCTATGTCTTTGAACTTGTTGACCAAACTTCATGGAAAGGCACTAAAATGCCTGCCCAGGCTGAGAAAAAAATGGCTTTATTAATGTATTGTCTAACAGACAAGGTGAATTCACACCCTAAAACACCGGAATATTTCCACAGGAGAACACACACATCCGTGTGTCTCACCAGTGGTGAAAAAGCTTCAGCTACATCTCATGTCTGGCTAGATACCCAAGGCAAATAATTCCAGAGCTAAATCTGCAAAAAATCAAACTTCCAGCTCCTATGCCTATAGAAATACAATGAAATGCTGTTTCAGAAAGTGAAGAAGAAGCCCTTTGACAGCCCTGGTGTTATGAAAAAGCAGATACACTCTCCATTGTCAAAAATCTTTTAACAAATCACTAGGAAAAAACATAAGCTTGATTACATGAAAGCTAAAAGCTTAATCTTGGAAACTTTCACTAAAATATTATGATCAATATGAAGAACTGCATTCATCATCAGAAATATGTGATTTTGGGGAAATCACCTGGTAGAAAGCATTTGTACTAAGAGTCAATCTCACCTTTGATGAAGTTAACAGTGAAATATATTCATTGCTAAATACATACTGAGTTCTAGCTATGCAAATCCTAGGTACTGAGGACCCTGTGGTTTTTCTGAGTGCAATTTTGTGTCTTTCAGAAGCATTGAAAGTTGCATAATTTGCAAACAAAGATACAGTAGCCAAATCCCTTTCTTTCTGGTTCCTTGAAACACCCTGAATAATGCAGAGCCTCCTGCACCTCCCATGGAAAAACCACACTATAATCAGGGACCAGGGAGGGAAGAAAACTCTGTCAGGTTCCTGTCACAAGCATTTCTTTAAATCCCTTTCTGTTTGCCACAGAACGACTGTTCTCAGGAAAACACAAAATGCACGGAGGACAGTCAGCACTGTGACTGGGACTTTCTGTCTCCTCGGCTGCACACTCCTTTTGCTGTAAGATTCCTAAAGCTGCAGCTTTCATTCCTGTCCTACTGCCAGCAGAGTTTCCTTGGCCATGACCTCAGTGGAGTGCTGGCTGTAATGGGAAAACCAGGATTGTAGCCAGAGCCCCTGCCATGCTGCTTGTCCCTTCCATGATCAGCAGCAAGCCCATGTGCAGAGGTATTTTTTGGCAGACATGATAGTGCAGAGAGGGAATAGGGAAGAAACATCTCTTATAAGCATCTCTTTCCCCCAGATGTTCAGTAAATGACTGCTGCAGATGTAGCTACGCTCACTCAGAGGAAGAACTCATCTGTTCAAATCATGCATTCTCTCTACAAAGTGCAGCTTCGTTTGCACAGGCTGTCTGCAATGGGAATTCTCCTCTGCAGAGATTTAGCATCCCACTGAAAAACAGGCTCTGCAGTTCCCCATTTGTTTTCTCTAAATTATGATAGTTAACAAGAAGAGTACCTTGTTTCTGTGTTTTGATACCTACTGTTCCAACTACATTAATTCACAGGATTTACCATTCTATAGAGGTGCCATTCTCTTCCCTCGAGAGCCAAAGTTGGGCTTAGATTTTAGCAGATGTGATTTTGTTTACCTGCCTGAAGCTTCACGGCTTGCTGTTTGCTTATATTTCCTGCAACCCTCTTGGCTTACAATTCCTGAAATGACAGTGAGTTTGAACTGTATTCACCAGCTCTCTTGGTTGGAATATCAAAGACTGCTCTAGCAGCATTATTTGTTTACTCTGTGATTTAACCCCACTTTGGACATTAACCAGGCGTTAACAGGTCACCGCAGATGAGATACATGAGGAGAATGGACCTAATCCTTGAGCTATAAAATAGTGATCTGAACATCTTATCCATTAATTTTACACCACCAGCAATGTCATTTCTCATGTACCATGGTGAAAGCCCCCAGCAGCAAGTCAGAGGGGGACTTCTTGGGAAGGGTTCTTCACAAAACCAGAAGTATCTGAACACCAGCTCCTCCAGTTTTTACATCTCTACATTGGTGAGACCCACAAAGATCCTACAGCAAAGGCTGGAGCAGTCCCAGAAGCAGAAAACTGGCAGTTGTGGAGTACCTTTTCCTGCCAGTAAGTTAACACTGCCAAGGACTGAGCAGCTGATAATACACACTGACACGCCAATGGTTCACTCCTGCACAGCCCACTGCTTTCTGCTTGGGGTGGGGGCACTGCTTCAAGTCTTGCTGCCTTGCTTTGTGAACAGGACAGACAGCATCTACCTTTCCCTTTGCCCGGAGATGAATTCCTGCTGTCACTGACTTCAGCAGAGCATATCTGCCACCATGTACTGGCTTGTGTGAAGGAACTCCTTTTTTTTCCCAGTTAAATATCGAATATTCAATAGGACCACTTGTTTTGTCTGGGCACAAAATGCTTCCCCTGCCAAAGCAACTAAATGCATGAATAAATATCTTGGAACTTCTACACCAGTCAGTGGTGACATCCCTCTTAATTTCAACTTCATATACACACTGATGGAGAGAGACAATCTTTATTGTACAATCTTGAAGATTAAGCCTTAGAAGCACCCCTCAAAGCATTCCTACCCCTTTTACAAGCATAGAAGCTGAGACCCAGAGATCTTACATGAATTATTGTAAATCACAGATTCTGCTGAGGAAAATACAATCCCTCAATCCTAATATTTCGTCACTTTCTGTAACTACTGGACTTGTGTTCTTATTTTAACATTCACAGTACTCATCCCTGTGAAGGAAGCATCAGCCTATTTTATAGATGTAGAAAGAGAAGCTCAAGTACAAATATTGAAATGTGGCTATCAGCTGATTTCACCTCCATATATGCAGCTAAATATGCACCTGAATTCTAAAAGTGCTTCAGTTCAGACATTCAAGTTTGAAAATGCTGGTTAAGCCTTCTCTGTTTGTGGTTTCTAAACACATATATATATAAAGAAATGTGTTCTGACCTTCATGGATATGTCCAAAAACATGAAGCCTTGGCTGTATTCGTCTCTGGACTGTGTTCAGCAGCTCAACACATCCTACCCGTTGCATTTTCTTAGGAACCCAGTCTAGAAAACCTTTGGAAAAGAAAGGAAAGCTTTAAGAGAAGACAGGTAACCCACAAAGTTGTGCTGTTTTACAGCATTTTTGAGATTTCATGTCTCATGGCTTTTCACGAACAGCCACAGAATGGAAATGGCAAAAACTGTGTCTGCCTGAGCAAGCCAAAAAGGAAGGAAAAATACTGGAGGAAAACCATAAAAGCTCATCTGGATAAAAAGGACTATGATAACTCTTTCCAGTTGTTTTTCAAAGAATAAAAATAATCACTGCAATCAAAGCATTTTTGCACTGTTAATGGGATAACTCAATGCTTTACCTATTTTTCTTCCTGAAGAGAATGAGGTGTAAAGAGCATCAAGTCCAAAGCGAGCCTCTAACGAATTTAAATGAACAATTAACTATTTAAAACCAGTCCTAGGACCTAGTTTTTTAGATTGAACACTTTAACCAATGTAATGTAATCTGTATTGCCAATGATATAACTATATTGTTATCACATTGAATCCTACAGTAGTGGAGCTCAGGTGAGGAATCTACTGCATGCCCAAAAAATAACATCCTCAAGTTAAACCACTTAATGACACAGCAAGCCCTAAACCGATGGATCTCAGATAGGAAGAGAAACTTGGGCCTTTTGCAGAAGATGTATTTAAGTGCTGCGTTTACTTGCACAAAAATTGTGTAAAAATATATTTCTTATGAAAATAGACAGAAATGTCACATCAACTTGCCTCTTTGCCTAAAAATACTGCAGGGGGATGTTTACCGCCAACTGAAGTCTCACGTTTCCTTCGAAGTGTAGTATAAGGAGAATGTTGTCGTAATGGAGTGTTTGCAACAACCAATCTGTTTTCTTTCTATTGTTCAGTCATTTTCATCAGGCTCAAATTTGGAAACCTAAAAGATAAAATCTTCCTGCTTTTCTTTTGCTGTTCTGATATTTTCTCTGCGTGCCTGTCATAGCTTTGCATCTCTTGGATTTGCTGCATTAGTGTGAATATATTGTGCCTTTAGCCAGAGGTACAGAGCCTGGACCTGGTTTTCATACATTTACTTTTGATGTCCACTCAAGCATGGCTAAGCAGCCAACCAACTAGCTTAAAAGACCAGAAGTGTGGTATTCAAGCTCTTGGAAAAGCTCTCAGATTTGCTAGAGCTTCAGGGTAGGTTCACACATTGAGAAATACCTCTTTAGCTGCCAGTGCTTCCAAACCGGGCTCGGTAAACTGGGAGGTTTTATCAAAATGGCAAAAGCTTGCACTTGTTTCATAGCTACTTGGAGAGCTAAGTTCAATTTTCAGAAAAAAGTTGGGAATGGGGCATCCTAAGTGCCAAAAAGAAGAAGTTCTGATCATGGCCGAAGACCTGAAGGTGCTGCTTGGCACCTGTCAGGGGATGTAAAACAAGAATGCCCTGCTGAACTACAGCCAGACTGAGGAATGGTCCCTTCTGCTGAATTCACTTGTGCCATCAAAGGGAGGTCAAAATTCACTGGAGAAAACAGTATTTATAAAGTCAAAGTGAGTCCAGCAATTCCGCTGGAATAAAGTCATGCTTTTTTTTTTCAGACTAAACATATTATAGCCATAGGTTTTATTACTCCAATGATTTGAAACAGTTAATTGTCAAAATGTCTGTGGTGAACATATAGCCAAAAGTATTTCCACTTCAAATACTTCACAAACAAAAATCCATAAAATTAACTTCTCCATTAAATTAAGCATTATTTATGTTGAACATGTTTTTGTTTACATGCATTATCACCCTTCTGAAGCCTTCCCATATGTTTGCAGCTTATTATGTACACCTGACTACACAAACTAAGAATAATTGATTACACCTAGCTAACAATTAGAGTTCATCTTAGGATTTTTTTAATGTTTGGTTACTTGAAACAGGTTTCTGCAGCTGTCAGGAAAGTATAAATCTTTGTCACAGACTATCAAGCCGACAGCTGCAAATGAAGACTTAAAGGTGAAATTAAATTAAAAACAAAGAAAAGAAAGTGAACTTTTGGAAGAGAACTAGAAGAATCATAAATGCAGATCTTTACGAAACAAAAATATGCTGATACGGAAATGAGTGTTAACACTGATGTCATAATTAGAAATACTATATTTCATAAGCTATGAAATATATTGCATATCTTTGTTAATAATAATAAATAGGTTCCTAATAAAATGGTCAAAAATAGCTCTTTTAACCTTTGTTTTCTCATCCTGTGTGAACCTCCCATGTGTCCCTGCCCTGATTTTATCTCAAAGCACTACTCTAAAACAGAAGAGAAAAATTACTTGGATTTTTGTTACATGGCTAAATGAAAAACAAAGTTCATTAACTCTTACTGGTGTTTCTGCATCTAAATCAGACCATTTCAAATCTACGTAATAACGTAGTATTAATTACTTCAGGAGGATGCACACTTTTGAAGTGAGAGAATGAGAAAGCAGCACAGAAAATGGATGATGGGCAGAATTTAGGCAGCCATGCTGGAGAAAAAAAACAAGATTTGCAAGAGAACTGATTTATTATTTATTTATGATCATTAGGAACAACTCTAGTGAGGTTCTGAGTTCCAAGATCAGAACAACAGGAATCAGCTTTCTGGTTAAAATAATTGGCTGGGAGGGTCAGGAGGATCCTGTCTCACAAAAGGTCTCTGGACAGAGCTGCACAATAAGGTGGTTCTGTAAGTTAGGCTGAGTGCTAATTTCTTTGAAGTGTCACATATTTGTTGCCATGGGTGTCAGGGAGACCAACAGCTCCTGCCCTCAGGCAGAGGGTTCTGTGCCTGAGCCATCAATAAGAGAGAGACAAAGAAACAGGAACTTCTAAAAAAAAAGAAAATTCTTGGGGGATGGTTGAAGATAAAGAATTAAAAAAAAAAAGAGAGAACACATACTGAGCCATGCAGATGGGGGGAATTCACATTACTGCATTACAGTCACTGGAGATGAATGGCCCTTCCTCAGAATTATTGCAATTATTAATTTACTTTTCAATTATTAAATTTACTATTAAATTTATTACTAAAGTCTGTCTGTTGAGTGCCAGCTCTGCAGTGCTCTTTAGGGGTCCTCCTCCCTGTGCTGATCCCAGAGGCTACTGGGGAGACCTGGTGGCTAAAGTAGCAAGGTGGTTGAATCTCTCCGATTTCCAACACTGGATTTCAAGTGAATCTTCAGACAGCTGAAGGTTGGATTGTTTTACAGCTGGTCAGCTGGCTTTGAAAGGGGTTTCTAAGTGCTGAAAAAGCTTCTGAAAAAGTTTTAAATATGACTTATAAATAAAACTACATGCAAGACACAGCATCATTCCTTGGATCCTAACAGGAATTACCCCCATACCAATGGCGTGGAGCTGATGTCTCAGGGCTGAAACACTTAATTTCTGACATCCACTTCTACAATACAGGCTCATATTGAAATCAGTCCATGGCATGGCATGAGACTCCACTTAGGTGAAGAATCAAAACACACACCCCTAACTGTGAGAATCCCTGCTCACAAAGAACTACTTTCCCCCAGGATTAGTGAGCAGTGGAATGCAAACACGTCTTTCTAAAGAAAACAAAACACAAACCCTTTAGGTACTTTCTCCTCCAAGCTCTAAAAGAGAAGAAAGGGTGGAAGAAGAGGTTTTAGCTTCAGGAAATTGGGGAATCTGAAGGTTTAAAGAAACCAACTGCCTTCATTTCACACAAAGCACAGTAAGACTCAGCAGAACACTTGAGTATGTGCTTCTTGTTCATGTCCATTTAATAAATTAGTGAGAGTCAAACACACAGTCACATTAATTATAGACTGCTATGCATTAAATACATTGAAAAAAAGCTTAAAAGCCTTAAACTTTTATTGAATCTGGACAAGTTTGTGTGATTGTGTTATTTCTGTAGCAAAGGTAATGTCAAAATTTTCTAGGAATACGAGAAATCTCTTATTATAGATAGATAGCTTTTATATCACTTATTTAATATTTGGGAAATGCACATGCAAAACTATTTCTTTTTGACCTGTTCATGTTGCAAAATTGTATTACAGATAAGCAATTCAACCATCCTGTCCAAAGAACAGGCGAACAATAGGGAGCATCTGGGTTTGTGAGGCCGAAGATGCACCAAGTCAGCATGATGAGGAAAAATAGAGATTCTGGGTACTCATTGGTGGGAGAATGCTACTGCAAGTCAGGGAGAAAGTGATAAAAAATAAGATCCTAATCCTTCATTTCTCTTCAAATAGGCTCCATGCCTTCAATCTAGTAATTTCACCAGTGGCAGATTAGACACATGCATAGGAAAACTAGACCCTGCGTATTTATAAAGCTCATTATGGCTTTATGTGTTAAGGTTTTATTTTTTAAGCCATTATTTAATTCCCTGCCATTGAGCAGAGGTATCATAGGTAATCATGAGCTGAAGTCCTGATGCTGCTGAAATCAGTATGCATGTTGCTTTTGACTTTTGTAAGTCAGGATTGCACTCTTTTTCTAAGGACAGCCATCAATTACCATATAATCATCTGAAATACACAGCTAAGAGCACTAGTATTTTCTTACCGAGAGGTGGTCCATGTGTTATAAGAATATCTATTCCATCTGGAATAAGGTTCCATTTCTCTAATAGTGCTTGGCCTCGTGGAAGATTAAAGCCCCAGCCATAAAACCAAGGTTGCCTGCCAAGAGAGGAGGAGAATGTCTTCAGTGCTACTTCCATGTATTGGTTATCTAATTAAATTACTGAGGTTGACTCTTTACTACCATGGAATTTGAAGACACAAATAGCATTCATTTTCTTCTTTGTGTGCACAGTAATCCCCTCTTTCCATACAAGCAGTGTTGTTTAACTTGTATGGCAAATCCGTGCGGTCCTCCCCACTTCCAGTAGACAGCATACAGTAAAATATTCACAGTATTCCTCCAACTACTTACAAGCCCTGGATAGCAAGATCTCCATGTGTGGATTATCACACTGACTCTCACAACACTTAGAAGAACGGCTGTCTCAGACACCTCCACGTGATTTATGTTTCACACTGGCTCCCAGCACGTTTGGCCCTTAGCCTATGACCAGCTGGGCAAGGACAGACCCTGGCACCATGACAGATCCTGCTCCAAAGTCAGAGGCATCATCTCTGCTCCTTTGTTTCCCTAATTGGATACATCCCATCAGAACAAGAATGCTGCTGCTTCTCTTACACACAAATTTCTTCTGTCCTCTGGTGTGTTGACTTGCTTTTAAGTAAGACTTTCCATATTCAGGATTTCTTATCAGACAGGCATTTACATTTTTTAAAAAGTACTTATGGAGCAGCTCATCATGGAGCAGCAGGACTGTAACACTGCCAGTCAGAACACGATTTATCTGTATCTTGCTATCCCATTGATTTAAAAAGTATATTTCACAGCAATTATATCACAGTGGTAAATTATGTCTTGCTGACTAGGCTCCAATTCTAGGTCATAAATTTGAGGGGTTAGTTTTAGGTTGGAAGTTTTAATAATTTTTTGACTGACGTCTTCTGGCCATACCCATCTTTGAAGAACAATGAACAGAATGCTTTTCTTCCACAGACAAAAACAGGCTCAACTATTGATGACTGAAAGGCTTTCTTTCTCATCCCCTACCTCTCCATCACATGCCCTGGATAACCAGGGTCTTGAGAAACAGGTGTCCCAGGGGATAAAAAAAAAAAAAAGGTGAAACTTTGAACATCTGCTATTGGGACCAGAAATATATATATCCCAGCTCCAGAAGCTGTGATGAGGGAGGTGAAGAAGGTGTGTGAGGGAGAGATGCTAACAGCACTAGCAGTGAAGCACAAATCTTGTTCTGAGTAACATTGCTCAGGCCAAGGCAGATGGCTAAGAAAAAGACACATCCCTCTATCAGGCCACAAAGTCACACTCTCCTGGTTACCTGTTCAACATTCCAAGCAGCCTTTCCTCACCTTCCTGCTGCCAGGGTCTAGAGGGAGGCTCAGGGGAGACCTTATCTCTCTAAAATTTCCTGAAAGGTGGTTTTAGCAAGGTGGGAATCAGGTCTCTTCTCCCAGGTTACAATCAATAGGACAAGAGGAAGTGGCCTAAAGTTGCGCCAGAGGAGGTTTAGATTGGATGTCGGGAAAAATTCTTCACTGATAGGTCAAGCCCTGGCACAGGCTGGCCAGGCTGGTGGCTAGGTCACCATGCCTGGAAACATTTAAAAGATGTGTAGATGTGGCACCTGGGGACAGGGTTTAGCAGTGTAAGGTTTATGGCTGGACTCGATCATCTCAAAGGTCTTTTCCTAAACAATTATGGGATTCTCCTAACTGGCTTATTGTGCAGCAAGGTACCAGCAATGTTACTGTGTGACACTGCCATACAGCAATCACACAAGTTCTGTGGAGCTGCATCAGCCCCTCCTTGCATTCAGCTCACCACTGAGAGAAAGAAAGTATTTTTACCACACAGGAAAGCCTCGAAAATAAAAAACCTGACGTTTGTGAGGTGCTTGGATATTACAAATGTGGGAGGCTTCATAAAAATACACAGCGGTTGGCTTTTTCTAAACTCTTCATACTTTCCTGCCTTGGGATTGCACTCCACACCTAACATGCCAAGTATATTTCTTCACCAAGATGAAAATACTCAACTGTTTGGCAAATTGTCTGTAGGCCCAGAGCACATTTTCCAGCAGCAAGATCCCACTGACAGAAAATATGTGCAAGGGCAAATAGGTGGCAAAAGAAGTGTCAGCATAATAAATCATTTTTTAAGTCATTGACAGTTTCAGTGGATATACATCCCTGCTACCACCCCTCGCTTGGCCTGGTACTGCTGGGCAGGGACGGAATTGTCCCCAGGTCCCCAGTGGGAAGCGAGAGGTGGCACCGTCCCACAGGTGTGCCAGACACAGAAAAGAAACCAAAAGACCAGTGTTTGCCCAACAAGCACAGGTCAAAAACTCACAGAATAATTATTTTAAGACTACCATGAAGCATTTTTAAAGAGAAATAATCATGACTGCCACAGGTCTCACCAGAAGTCAGCTTAATCCTGCTGAAATCCAGATGACCACAAACCGCATAGGCAGCTGCGAGAGCCTCTGCCTGCCTCTACCAGGGCTGGACTAAACACGGCCACTTTCTAAAAAAGCCCATTTCCCCTTATGAATAGGCATGATCTGCTTATTAAGACAAGAAGCACTTTCCCCCGTCCCTCCCTCCTCCCTCGCTCGCTCCCTTTGTGGTGACTGCAGCGGGGCTGGTAAGTTATGCATGCTGGAGCTGTTCTTTTGTGAAGGGGAGATGTTACAACTTGTGTGATTTGCCATTATGCTGTCTTTTGTGACAATCCCGAGATGGAAGGAAATGTCTGGAATATTTCTGGGGGGAAAAAATCCCAGGTCCAAGAAAGGATTCAGCGGAGGATGTTGGCATGCTTTACATTGGAGAGAAGAAAGAAAAATCACACACTTCAGTGCCCCCACCCTCAAAGCAAAAACCATCTTTATAAGCACATAGCGATTTTATAAATCCCAAAGTCCCTTCTTCTGAAAATTCATTACAAAACACCCATCAAAGTTTCTGAGTAGGGAAAAAGCCTTCTTCTCTAATACCCACTAACGAGCCTGTGACCTGGATATCATGCAAAGACAACTTAGTCTAAAAATTGCATTTACGATAGAACCTGAAAACAAAGTTAAATTCTTTATATCAATCACTGAATTTCTGTATTCCCAGTTAGTGCTTATTCAGGAAAAGTGTAATTCTTTTTGTAATGTATTTTTCAATAATATTTTAGATTTGACAAAGAAAGAATTGTCATGTATGTTCTATAAGAGAAAAATCCACTATCCTCAAAAAAAAAAAAGAAACCAATCCAAGAAAAAAAATTATTTGGCAATTAAAGACATACATCATTAATGTATTTCACCTTTGAAGTGAAGCACTCATCTGTAGAAATGTACTTTGATTTAGGTCTTACCTTTTTCAAGAGAACAGTTTGAGTGTCTTCAACACTCTACTGAAATTCAACCGTTTTATTATTTTGATAAGAATAATGATTGTCTACATATAAGATTCAAGGGGGGAAATATATCAGAGGTGAATTTGTTTACAGCACGATTAACCTTATGTTTAAAACATATGAACAAGTTTTGCAGGTCAAATAATCTGCCACACAAAAAGGGCTGAATTATCAGAGTTTGTGCTAGCAATCGGATGTTGCTTTATGTACTGAATTTCTATCTTTCTGTTCTAAAGTAACCATTGGAATAATTTTCTTACAGAATGATAGTTGCTATGACAACCATAGCAAATTTTCCTTTTCTGAAACAGATGTCTCATTTAGTTGAAAATTAGAATGTGAAAAACCCATGGGAAAAATTAATTCAAACTTTAACAGAACACTGACTACAATGTAATCTCTTATAGGTTAACCCCTTAACATCTTTCTGCACTCCTACAGTAACCTTCTCATAAATTCTAATTAAACCAGTTTAACCTCCTAGGAACGACCTTCTTAGCTATCATTAGCACTTTAGTTGTCTTTGAAAGGATCATTTCTGTTATAATAGTAACAGAAAAATAGTCATCCTAAAAAAATAATGGTCAAACATATTACTACCCTAATTATTTATTAGGGCTTTTTTTTTCTTTTATTCAGCTACTATTGGAAAGAGCTAACATGCAGCCCAAGAATTCTTTTGTTATTTAAATAGAGCTTTACTTAGTTTTACATGTGATCTACTGTAAAAGGTGGTGATGTACCACACATATTTGACCTGCCCTTTATGTGAAAACTGAAGGGTTTCCATTTCCAAACCACTAGTACCCATCTCAATCTGACAGGCAGCCATACGAACAAGGGATACTTGACTGGGGAGAACTATCAATGCACATGGATTTTTCTGTTACAAGCAATGAGGGACTGAAATTTGATTCTCCATTACCTTGATTCAATTTCAACATTTTAACTTCAAGAATGGCTTCCTTCCTTTCCAGCTCACGGGGACTCTCCATAGTACCTGGGCACCCCTTCAAACAAACAGGGCAGAAAACCAGTGGGCACTCCCAGAAACACCCCCCGTGGCACTGCCTGCAGGGCTGGGGTGTGTCAGCTAACAGAAGAGCTGCAAGATTTACTGCAGCAGCTGCCTCCAGGCTGCCCAGCTGAGTAACACAAATCCTGCCACCGGTAGGCACCAATTACTCTCTTTGACTTCAAGGGGAAAGCCCAGTATCCACAGGGAGCTAAGGGTGATTTGACTGAACAGCAGTGGTGTATCAATGGGATTGGTGAACAGCATCCTGCAAACACCGTGGTAGCAAAAAGTGCAGAACTGAAACACATTGTACCTCCTAATTTCTATTGTTTCTTATAAAAATCCTTTTTTTTTTTTTTTGCAGCTGGAAGGCAAGTTCTCTCACTAGAATTCCTTTGCTTACCAAATAAATTTCAAAAGTTCACAAACACATGTAACTTGCTCCAGTCTTTTTTCCACAACTGTTGTCATTTTTCTCCTACACGAAAATAAACATATATTGGCTGGCGACTGTCAAGAAGCTCAGTGGGAAAAGAACGGACCAAATCACCTTTCTCAATCCTGCTCCTCTTCCTGAAAAAAGCAAATATTCTGTATTTACAAGACTGGACTACCCACACTGAAAGCCATACTGGCAGGAGTGACTGGTCAAGGGCCATGGAGCACAAAAAGGAGATTCAACAGCGGCAAACATGGGCAAAACTCCAGCACATCCTGATTTCCAGCCCAAGAAAACTCAGAGTTGGACATTTAAGTCTAATTTTTCCTGGTCTTGATATAATCTTACTATCATAACTAGCTACAGTCCTGTGAACATGGGTGTACAGTACTATACACCCTGCATACCTTCCCTGTCTGCCTGGTGTTCTCGTTCTTCAGGTCTTCATATTTTTACATTCCCCACCACTGCATAAGCTGAATTTACCCAATCGCTGCATTTGCCTTTTTAGCCTTTCCTCAGTAAGTAATTAACTATTTTACTGAGTATTTCTATTATTTTTTAACTCTACTTTCTCTCCAAGTAAGCATTCACAAAAGTTCATATTTTTGGGTTGTTTTTTTGTTTTGTATTGGCTATTTCATCTAAAGTAGTTGTGAAATAACACAGATCTTTTTGTCTTTTCTTCCTTGCATACAAAACAGCCATCCAAAGCAGGAAGTGAAAGGACAAAAGCAGCTATCAGGCCATTGGTGCTAAGAATGACTGGCAGGGCACTGTTAGTTTATAGGCTTTGAAATTTCATTCAACATCTTGGCATCTGAGCCAAACAACTGAGATCTAAGGAAAAATAGGTTTCAGAAGTCTTCAGGAGAATGAGAAGATTTATATTACAACTTCCATGTGAGAGAGGCAAGGGTGGTGTGACTTTAGAGAACAGCAGTGTGCAAAAAGAATTAAACTATGCAAAAAAGAAATTTACATTTTCTCATTCTTAATATTGAAGCCAGGTCTTTTATAATGAAAGGTAAGGCCTTATACTTACAACTAATAAATGGAAATGCTGCAACTCAGATCCCCTACTGGCCATAACACACAACTCTGCTTCCATGGGGAAGTTTGCCTTACTTGCTTTGCATCCAAGGTTGTCATTCTTGAAGCTCTGAATCAAATTAAATTATTGTTTTCACAAAAGGAAAGAAGGATAAAAATCTGACTATGGCCCTTTGTCAGTAATTATTTCTCTTGCAATTCAAGTTACACATGAAATCATTCATCTTTTGTTTAGTAAAGGATTTCATACAGCTCTGACTGCAAAGAAGAAAGAATGAGCTATGACTAATAGGAACTGATCATTTCTAAACATTAATCTGTTATAAAACAATGAAAAATAAAATGAAATCTACTTTATCTTCATAACAAGAAAACAAGAAGGTAACAGGTAAGGAGGAAAATTAATGAAAGACTGAATTTAAAATATGCCAGTACCAAATGCAGATAATTTATCTCATTCTGCTGGAAAGCAAATGATAATACCCCATCTGATATTTTTTAAAAATAATAAAGCAAACAAAGGTAGAAGCTAATTTGGAATAATTAGTCAAAAGATTCGATGCTGAGGGTGCAGATGTAGAACTGCACAGACTTTCAGTATAGTCTTACGGATTTAATGCACAGATAAGGTCTTGAGTTCCTGATGTCTCAGAGCCTGTTCCCTCAGTCTCTCTGATTCTCAGCATGTAAAAATACAGATACAGCCAGGTTATCCAGCCCATATTGTAGATACTGATGGCTGGCAGTCACAGAGAGAAGAGTTAGGAGAGGAGTTAACAGCCCCTCTGTTCGCAGTACAGTCACCATCTCATTTTAGGTGTAAAACTTGCCAAGAATGGGCCAATCTGGAAGTAAAAAAAATTTGAGGCCCATCTATGCATGGCATCTTTATGGTTATTCACTGTCAGATGCCCAGACAGCTAAAGAAAAAGAATGTTCTTCCACACTTCCAGCTAGCTGTTGTTTACTGTAGTCCCCTAAAACACTGCAGGTGTTTGCCACCTGAGGAGATGGAATATCCCTTTCAGGGGCTCTCCCAGATGAAACGTGACTAAAATATGTAGGATATGTAATAGGTGCCCTAAGAAACAACAAAAAAGGCTCTCTCAGTAGCCACTGAGTTACTGAGCCCGCCAGCTACAGTCACGTCCAAGAGTTACTCCGTTTAGTAATTCACCAGGTTTACATTCTTGTCTCAAAATATCAGGAGTAATTGGGCCATATGGACTAACTGTCTGCCAGTTCTCTTCTGATTTTCCTTCCTTTTTTTTTTTTACCTTCTTTTACTTAGAAAATTCAAATCCATTTTGATTTAAACAAACATGAAAACGCTTCCAAAGCTAATAAATTAATGCAACATGTGTGCATATATGCATGAAGTGTATTATTTTTAATGTTTCCAATTTAGCAACAGATGAACTTACTTCTTGTTTAAAAAAGCACATACTAATACTGCATATGCCATGTGTCTACCTGAAGTGAACAAAATCCAACCAATCCTAAATTCCATATTTATGTTTTCCCACAGTCCTAAATTCGCCCCACAGTGCAGTGGTGGAAACAAACTGCTGCAAAATAGCTTTCTATACCAAAAAAGTACCTTTAACAGTTATCCTTCAGCTATCTAGGAATCTGAGACACCCTAAAAAATGTACTTATCTGATGGAAATTACACAATTAGAAATATTTGACACACACAGGTGCATTCCTTTGTTGCCATTTTCAGAGAGCTTTGTCTGAACTCAGGAAAAAGAAAAGGGAATTTATGATCTTTAGAAGAAGGGCAAGAATCTCAGGAGGACTACAAGGATGTTGTGGGTTTTGCAGGGAAAAAAAAGTAGAAGGGCCAAATCCCAGATAGAGCTTAATTTATCTACTGCTGTAAAAGACAGTAAAAAAATAAATAAACACATCAGCAACAAAAGGATGGCCAAGGAGAATCTCCATCTTTAATTGGATGGGGGGGGAAACATAGTGAGAAGGACTGAGGGAAAGACTGGGGTACTTAACACGTTCTCTGCCTCAGCCTTTAAATCAGACTGGTTGTTCTCCTTGTACCGAGCCCCTGAGCTGGAAGACAAGGACAGGCAGTGGATTGGAGCCCCATAATCCAGGAGGAAATCGTCAGTGACTGCTACACCACTGAAACACACACAAATCTATGGGGCTGGATGGGATCTACCCAGGAGCTGAGTGTCATCACATGCAGGACAACCAGGGGATCAGCCCCAGCCAACGTGGGTTTGTGACCGGCAGCTCCTGCTTTAGCCACCCGAGTTCTTTCTGTGACAGAGTGACCCCCTCAGTGGATGAAGGAAAGGCTGTGGATGTGTTTACTTGGCCTTTAGAAAGCCTTTGACACTGTCTCCCACACATTCTCCTGGAGACACCAGCTGCTCACGGCGTGCATGGGCCCCTTTTCACTGGGTATAAAACCGGCTGGATGGGCCCAGGGACTGGTGGGGAACGGAGCCACATCCAGGTGGGGCCGGGAACCAGCGGAGTCCCCAGGGCTCAGTACTGGGGCCAGTCCTGTTTAATATCTTTACTGATGGTCTGGACAAGGGGATTGAGTGCACACCCAGTCAGTTCATGGACAGCACCCAGCTGGGTGGGAGTGTGGATCCGCTGGAGGGCAGGAAGGCCCTGCAGAGGGATCTGGACAGGCTGGATCCATGGGCCCAGGTCTGAGGGTCAACAAGGCCAAGGACCTGGTCCTGCCTTAGGTCACACCAACCCCTGCAGCTCCAGGCTGTGGCAGAGGGGCTGGAAAGCTGGGAAAGGCCCTGGGGGTGCTGGGGACAGTGGCTGGACATGAGCCCAGGCAGGCAAGAGGCCAATGGCACCTGGGCTGTGCCAGCCATGGTGTGGCAGCAGGGCCAGGGCAGTGACTGTGCCCTGTGCTGGGCACACCTCAGATCCTGGGGCAGTTCTGGGCCTGTCACTGCAAGACACTGAGGGGCTGGAGCGTGTCCAGAGAAGGGAATGGAGCTGGGGAAGGGGCTGGAGACCCAGAAGCAGCTGAGGGAGCTGGGGGCGCTCAGCCTGGAGAAAAGAAGGCTCAGGGGGGACCTGCTGGCTCTCCACAACTCCCTGACAGGAGGGGACAGCCGACGGGGGGACGGGCTCTGCTCCCAGGGAACAGGGACAGGACAAGAGGAAACGGCCTCAAGCTGTGTCAGGGCAGGTTCAGGTTGGACATCGGGAAGAATTTTGTCATGGAAAGGGTGGTCAGGCACTGGAAGGGGCTGCTCAGGTGGGTGGTTGAGTCACTGGAGGTTCAGAAGCTGTGTAGATGTGCTTAGGGACAGGGTTTAGTGTTGGCCTTGGCAGTGCTGGGTTTGATCTTGGAGGTCTTTCCCAACCTAAACAATTCTATGATTGGTTCCAATTTGCTCTGCTTTCTTAGTGGTGAAGAAAAATCCTCATTTTAATTCATTTTAAACAATGCTAATTTATTAAATGAAATAATTTATGAACAGCAATTCCAAAGGAAGTGTTCTGATGTTAAGCAGTTTCACAAGTGGTAAATTACTTTTCCCCTTAAAATCCGGTCAGGGAAAAGAGAAAGAACTCAGACAGCTGTGTTATAATTAGTTCCTGTGGCAGTGGCTCTGTTTACAGTTCTTCACGTAGAGTCACCATCTCCTGGATGTAGTAACACCTTTACTGTGTCAAAACCTGGGGAAAATGCACACATACAAGCTACCACGGAGTAGGGAGGCTGATTTTCACCAGGTGTAAACAGCTCAAAAGCTGGTGGAGCACTGCCAAGTCACTCCAGCTGAGAATCAGCTCCACATAGACGCGCTCCAAACTAGTTGGCTATTTGTGTTTCTCTTGGAATATCGCCAAAGGGCTCATCACAGTGCCCAACTGTGTTTACATCTTTGAAACACCCTGAAACTGCTGCTCTCTGAGACTACAGCTCAGACTACAGAGAGAGCTCGTAGTCCTTTTGTTCAAGGAGAAAAAATGGGGGGAAAAAGCAGCAAAACAACAACAGAAAAGCACTTTAAACTTTAAAATCAGCTCTGTCTCATAAAATTAAACTTTCAAGCAAATGTGAAAAATAAAGAGAAAACTGCTGTGGGGGATAGCAATTTCACTCTTGTGGTTTATGAACTGCAGGAAAGTGAAGCCAATTCCCCATAGAGAGATTACAGGTCTCCTCTTCTACAGGTCTTAAATTAAAAACCAGCTGAATCCAAAGTGAGCTAGTTTACTGGATCAGAAGATTCAATTATTTCTGCTAAGTAACTGAATGTGAACTACTTCCTTTTAATAATATTCAACTAATAATTATTGCCCAAGAAAGGACTTTTTCCTACCAAGCTAATTAAACTAAAGCAATATATTTTTCAACTACTCTCAAATTTAACTACAGCGAGGAACATTGAGAGGCAAGTAAATGCAAATCTCCACTCACATAAAGAAATACAAAGCCACACAATGAGTTCACACATTACAAGAAATAGGATTTGCCCAAAATTGTTGTGTTGAAATCAACATAATTTCTGGTCTATATTCAGCATACATGCACATGTGTTTCCTGCACACTAGTACAGACACAGTGGAGGAGCTTTACTGCAAAATGGATGCAAAGCACTTTTGGCTTCATTAACTGCTTAAACTCCCCCTGCAAGAGGTCAGAGTGAAACGTGTTAAAGAACTGATCCATATCCCTAATACACAACATGCAAGAGGGGTCTAAACTACTGATTTTCCTCTATTGTGATACTCTGGGATTGAGCTGTTACAGACTCCTCAGCCCCAGGCAACACTGAGAAGAAATTTTATTTGGGAGAAAACATTTTCTGGAATGTTCATCAAAAAGAATTTTTTTTAAAAAGGGGTATTTTAAACTGCTGTGACTCAGGAATACCTAATAACTAGAATTTATTGTATTGGTTTGACTGCGATGATATTTATGGACTACAGTAGGTATAGCTCAGTCTACATTTTGATTCGTTCACATACCTATTGCAGAGTTTAATTAGTTAATAACAACTATACTTATTCAACATAATATAGAAAATCTACTTGGAGTTAACAAATTTTTATTTTCTTCCATACGCTTTTTTCAGACATTTTAGCGATTCTTGCTACTTCATTTCAGCCACTTGATTTGTATGGAAGCAGTCATTAAAAAGACCTCTCCTGAATTCAGTATGATTGCTCACACAAGCAGTAGCACCTGTATACTCAGAGCCTGCTGAATGACGTTCATATCTCCTATATTTTCAAATCATGCAGAAAAAAAACCTCTTTCCAAGACAAATTTATCACATTAAATGCACCAATTTAAGCTAATTTTTTTTTAGTTAAACAAAAGAAAAAATAAGGAGAAAACTGATCCAGTGATCTGTTCCTGATGCTAAAACAACCAGAATGTTAAATCTCACTTTCTGCCACTGGAAAACCTTTCACACTCCAGAAGTTCAGTATCATTCAGTTCTCCACACCACTTTCCCTGAACGGCTGAGCATAATAGTTCAAAATAATTTTGCAGGAAAAACCATGCTTATGATCTTCCGTATGCTGCAGACTAAACTACAGTGCATTGTGGTTTTAAGTCATTTTAGAAGCAGCACTTCCAAAATGGAAAATGGCTTCTCATAAGTATGAAAGAAGAAATAAAAAGATCACTCCAACATTCTGTTAAAATACAATTAAACCTGTATCTATGTGCCTCAGACTGATAATATATTTTAACAGGATGATGAACTTTTCTTTCTCTCTTCTGAGCGTGTTGCTATTTCTTACACATCTGTCATGTCTTACCTACCTTATACTGAATGCCTGAAATAAAATATCTTCTGCATTCTCACCACAGTAATACAGCCACATCAGGTAGGCTTAGACGCCAAACTTCTCTCAAAAATTTCTGACACCTGAGATTCCTCATTTCTAAATAATGAGTAGAATCTATTATTCCCACTGACTACTTCCATTTTTTTCAAGAATCATCTCAGTCTACCTAAATTACTCACTTCTATTGCCTGCCTCAAAGTCACTAATTAAAACAGCTTCAAATAGTTCCCAACTTTAACAATCAGGGAACATCTACCACTTTTAAAACACATTTCTGAGCAACCAAAATGCAGCACTCTATATCCACATCCAAGATTTCTGCATCCATCCAGACAAAACTGTAGCACAGACATGCAAACAAGCCACCTGCTCAGAAATCTACTTAATCTGAAGTTTACAAGAATTTTGGAGGGAATTTTGCTTCAGGAAATGGTACAGAAGTAAGGGCACTACTTATTTGTATTTTTATCTTTTGACCAAATGGGGGTGCAGCAAGAAAAGAACATAAAAGGATCAGGTATTTTACTAAGAAAAACATCTAGTATGGCTTTGTCCAGTAACAAAAAATTTGATTGCCTATACATTTTTGTTATGTGGAAGATGCTGAATAGGTTTTTGATTTGAAAAGGGACATAAGAACTAAGAATTGGAATGGTCACTTTGCGGCAGAAGTTCTTCCTCTCTGTGAATTATGGAGAGTGAAACCCACAGTATAACACCTAGAGCTGCTGCTGCTGCTGCTGCTCTATATGGAAGACACACTCCCAGCTTGGGAGGTTTATTATGTTAAATGAAGTCAATATTTTATTTTAATACAGTTTCATTTTAATTGATGTTCACCTCAATGACTAAAAATTTGTACAAGGTCCCGGAAAGTAAACATTAGGTGATTCATCACTGGCAAAATGAAAGCGTGTCCCTCTCATGAAATGAATCTATAAATCTTCGCTGATGGAAACTGAGTTCAGTGAGGAATGAAAGACACTATTACAGCTGTTCTTGAAAAGATGGAGGAGGAAGGCACTGAAAAGGAGACCTAGGCCTAGAGTCTGCATGGAACAAAAATAAGGCTGCCTCAGTTTGGCCCTTTGCGTGCTCTTTGAAACTGCACTGATTACACACAGAAGTTACCAGCCTATCCATGCAAAGTGCACGTGCGCACGTGCACACACACAAAGAAGAAAGAAAACATTTGACAAGGAGTCAAATAACAAAGTCACCTACTCTGTGATAAAACACAAATCAGAAAAGAAAATAACAACACAGATGAGAGTTACACACCCATGGCTAAGCACTACTGACTACACTGGACA
Source organism: Cnemophilus loriae (assembly GCA_013397755.1). Lineage (NCBI taxonomy): Eukaryota > Metazoa > Chordata > Aves > Passeriformes > Corvidae > Cnemophilus > Cnemophilus loriae. The sequence goes on along the minus strand of VZTF01005326.1, from coordinate 441,974 downwards.
CACAGCTTGAGCAAAGACTTGGCTGGAATAGTCTAGAGAGCTGCAGTGCACCAAGAAAAGAGCCAACAGGTTGGAACAAATTTCCAGCTCTCTCACCAAAGCGGGACGATGATTTGGAGAATAAGCCCCCTGTCGGGGCTGCTTTGGGGTGATAGTCACTAATGCAACCTACATGTTGATGTCCTTTAGACTAGAAGGAATGCAGCCATCTCCTCTGACAAAGCCAGAACTCACAGGATGGGCCTCACCCAGTTTGCTAAATTCAAGAACAACAAGACTTGAACAGAAAGAAACTGCTCCCTCCATACACACCCTTAACTTTCTTCCCTCAGTTCCCAGTTTTGGAAAAACAATGTGGCACCAGAGCTATTGGTCCATGTGTAAACACGCCAGGCCAAATCTAATCAAAGCTCCATTGGAGGGAAGCTACAAAACTCCAGGAGTCCAGCCCAGGCATCTGTCACTGCAGGACAAATGGTCACAAATGCTTTTCTAGGCTGATATTAATAGTTGCTCTCCCATCTTCCCTGACTGGGAAATTAAGAGTTTCTGAAGTTCAGAAGGCCTTTAACAAAAGAATGAAGGAGGAAATGAGAATACATAGACACTAGAAAAAAAAATTTACTTCTGCAAAAAGAAAAATTAGGTTCTGTTTCACAGGAATAGATCCCTCCAGAAAATTGAAGCCAAGTAAAAATCCACTCTGGATAATGAGTCTGGAGGCAATCTCATCCAAAAGGGCTTCTTTAAACTATCCAGGCCAATATGTCATTTAGAGTAATGAAACTGTCATATGTTTGCAAGAGAATTGTGATCGTCCCTTCCTTTCCCACATTGTGGAAAATGGAAAAAAAGTGCTGAAAGAGATAAAATGCTTTCCTGCCACCTTGTATGCGTGTTTGAAAGCAGGAGGACCAAAGTTTCTCCTACAGCTGTATACATCTGCTTACAACCATTATGGAAAATCAGTAGCTAGGAAAAAGATCTTCTCCTTGTGCCACTTGCATTTCTTTTGCTCTATCAAGTAAAATGTCTACTCTTATTCTGTCATAATGCACAATAATCCACCTCTTAATAGAAAAGCCACTGAGATTCTTGCCATTTTCGACAAGATCAGAGCATATACACAGAATACCTGTTCTTTAGCAGATGCACATCTTTTTTACAAACCTCGGAGACCTGTTCTCATGTCGATACATAAATGCACGTGCAGCTTTGTAGGCATTTGTTTTTACATGGCAATTCTGAATAACAACTGTAAAAAGAATAATATGCAGTGGACTCCTTCAGCAAACACAGCAGATCTTGTGCACTGAATGCATCAGGTCTTTTTGTGCAAACATAGTGAGTAATTGTGCAATTAAAATCTTCGGCAGTGCAGAAACAAGAGTGGATGGTATAGTCTATCTTCAAGTTGTGGCTAGTACTAAACCTCTTACCTGCAAAATAATACGGGGGGAGGGGGTGTAATAAATTACAATAGAAGGCTGAAAATCTGTAACTCAAATACTCACTAATAAATTATTACTATGGTTCCATGAATGATGTCATCATAGAGATAATACCCTGTCTGATAACACAGAACCCTGTCTGATGATAAAGACCTTCTTCTTCAAAGCCAAATTCCAACTTCCACTATTATCTCAGCTTCCTGACTTTTGAACCACCTGTTGGGACCATCTACTGCTTGTAGTGAGTGTGATAGCAATAGCAAACTCCCTATTGTAAGGCCTTTTTTGATACCTGCCCATTTCAGGTGTCTGCCTGGCACACAGTTCTAGCTCCATAGTGAGATAGACAGAATGACAGGAAGATGGTTCAAAAAGGATTTCTGGAGATCTTCAGTCCAACCTACCACTCACCTTTCACCACCACTAGATCCGGTCAGCCATGACTGTCTAGCTAAGTCTTGGAAACACCTAAGGATGTATTCTCTGCCACCTCTCTGGTGTTCCTGTTTGCTATATTTTTACTTCTATTATATGATTTTTTTTGTTACTGAAAAATAAATTAAAACCCTAGAGAAAATGGCATCAACCTTGGGAAGTCTTAGCAGTCCAAAATACATTATATGGAATTATTGTATAGAATTATTTGGGTTATTTTATCTGCCAGTTCTTCTATCTTCGTAACAGTTCCGAACAAAAAGGGTGTTTAAAAGTAGTTTTCAACCAGAAGCTTTCCATTTGACAGTAAATGTTATTGAGGAACTAAAGTCTTTTACATTCACAGCAACTATGGCTACTATCTGCACAAGATTGTTTCCAGAGCTGTGAATATGTTCTGGCCATGCTGGGTTTTGCTGGGATGAAACCAGAGTGCATTTTCCTGTGACTAGTTTTTGAAAAAAAAATCAAGGTGAGCAGGCTTTATACTGAAGAAGACCCAACAGTTCCCAGCATCTGGGCTGTAGTGAAGGAAGTGCATCAGGAAGCACATTGCCAGCAGGTCAGGGAGTGATCTTGCCCCTCCGCCCAGCCCTGCATGGCACATCTGGAGAGCTGTGTCCAGTCCTGGGCTCCTCGGGACAGGAGGGACATGGAGCTCCTGGAGTGGGGCCAGCAGAGGCTACACAGATGATTTAGGGCCTGGAGCATCCCTGACAGGGAAAGGCTGAGGGAGCTGGGGCTGTTCAGCCTCCAGAGGAGCCCCAGCTGAGAGGGGCCCTCAGCCCTGTGTGTCCCTGTCTGCAGGGAGGGCTCAGAGCAGGGCCCAGGCTCTGCTCCGTGGGGCCCAGCAATGGCACCAGAGGAACGGGCAGGAACTGATGCCCAGCAAGTTCCACCTGGACATGAGGCAGAACTTCTTCCCTGGGCAGTGACCAAGCCCTGACCAGATTGGCCAGAGAGGGTGTGGATTCCCCCTTACTGGAGATATTCCGGACCCCTCTGGGCACAGTCCTGTGCTGTGTGCTCTGGGATGGCCCTGCTGGAGAAGGGAGGTGGGACCAGATGAGCCACTGTGGTCCCTTCCGGCTCGACCCATTCTGGGATTCCGTGAAGCACGTTGCATTCTTACTGATGCCCTGCTCATCTAGATCTGGCAGCCAGCTCTATAGGGTGCACTGTGAGAAGCATCATGCCCCTAGGCCAAATAGAGTCACCCTTTACATTCAGCATTGCTCTGGACACATTTAAAATCTTGGTATTCCCAAGTTTCTCATGAAACTTCTAATGTTTTCACACTTTTCCTCCTTATCATCTATCCTGCTAATCCATGGTCCAAGATACGGGTGTTGCAAGTACTAATTCCTAAGTAGCTGCTTTTGTGCATTGCAAGTTGCATTTCAAAATGGCTGCTTCTTGCTCAATGATAATACTTGTGTAATTAACAATTAAGAAAGTTAAATTTTCGTTAGTGAGAAGAGGCTCAATCTGGCACTTGAATTCTTGCCCTTGGAGCCCAGGAGAGTTAGAGCATTGGTTTCTGAGACAAAACACTGTCCCATTTCTTCTGTGCAATTAAAAATAGCCACTTAGTTTTAGATAATAATAGAGGACAAAATACCAAGTGCTATTAAAAATATTTAACCACACACAAGTGGTACCTATTTAAAACACCTTAGAGACTGGCATTTTATGCAAACCAATCAAGCTCTCACGGTTTCATTTGCAACTAAAACATTCTAAATAGAAGTAAAATCTAATGCCTACAGGTTATATATAAAAATGCAGATGGATACAGGCAAAAGGCACTAACTTAATGCTGCTTGGATTTCACTCAGTCCTTACTCCAGTGTTCTCAAAGTACTTTGCAACTATTGATTAACTTGTTTTATGAATGAGGGATATCTCTAGCTTCTAATTATTTCTACAAAGGGTGATGTAAGACAGAAGGTCAGCGCTGTAACCAGAAATGGAAAGTCTAGGTGCATATTTTCAAAGCAGAAAAATAAAATTATTTTAGGGTACTAGACAAGCAGCTGCATGAAATATAACTTTCTTATTGAATTCTGAAGTCTTAAAGAAGTTTGAATTTTGAAGTCTTGACTATGTTAATAAATATTTTCTAATGGACTAGCTCGATAATGCAAGATCAAAAAAAAAGATTCACCATGTAAAGTTCAGCAAATTTCTGTATATTTTTAGAGATTACATTACTGTGATGTAGAAAGAAACTGAGATTGACTTCCCATAGAGGCTATGAAAAACCTCTCCTTTTAGGGCAAACCAAGTAGAAACAGAAATGCCAAAGAAGAGTGGTGCTCACTAGGCACGGGAGTGTACTACAGCCTGAACTCTAGCAGCAGCTAGTTAAACCCCCACAAAAGAGCTGTTTGTCTTCCTAAGCTTTCTGACTGGTGGGCTGGCTGATGGGGCTCTGCGTCTGCTGCCCTGATGGATTAAAGGGCTGTTATCGCTACTGTTGATGTTTCCACTGGACAGGTCATCAACTGGCGTGGAAACTTCATTCAGCATTGCTGAATAGTGAGCTAAAAAACCCAGTCTGGCTGGAAGACTTTCATCAAGACTCTCTCCCAGATGGAGAAAGCAAGTATCTTCAGGAGACCTCGCAACACTCAACTTCCTGGACCATAACGGGGTGGGAGATGAGTTAGCAGCACTGTGAAACATGGAGTGTGGAAGTGTAGCTATAACCTGTAATTGCAGAAAAGATGGAAAGTGTTCTTTTTACTTGAAGGTCATGGCAGATAGTTCAGGCAACTTGTGCAGTGACAGGATTTGCACACAAAGGGAATATGGTAGAGCTGATTTTACAGAAACGTTATTTATGAGTTATTGGGTGGACAAAAGGTTTTCTCAACAGGTTTTTACATATGTAATCACGCACAGAAAGTTCAAATGGCTCTCTTTAGCCTCTACACAGTGTTACTTTATAGATAGTGTTTTGATTTAATTTAATTTCTCTAGACTTCCTGTGACTTTTGGTACTTCACTGCCTGGAAAATTATTACTGACACTGGAAATATGGTGCCTGGTTATGAACACTGCAATGAAGATATGAGGTTGCCAGACATATTGTAAACAGAGCATAATTACAGTATTTACAGTTGAACATCAAAATCGGAAAAGATGCCAAGTGGCATTTCTCAGAAGTTAATATTGGGACTGATACCATCTAACATCTTCACAAATAATTTGGAAAATTAAGTAAACTGCACATTGACTGCATACACTGTACACACAAGAGGAAGATGAATTACAACACAGCAGGTTGGTAGGTTGAAAAAAAAACCAGAAAGATCTGGAGGTCTGAGAGGGAGGAAGAGAAGGGTGCTTTTAAGAGCGAAACTAATCTAGACAAAAGTAGAATAATAAGCTTAGACAAATTAACATCCATCTCAAGTAACCAAAAGGGAAAAAGCCAATTTTCATCAAAAAAAAAGAAAAAATCCAAGAGATTTCACAGTTTATTCACACTGAAAATTCACATTGGGGTATATGCATCACGTTTGACAACTTGTTTGCTACATTTCAGCCTGATGTGATGTTAAAAGGAAGAATAATAGATTGCCTTAAAAACCTGCCTATTAAAATATATTTTTTCTTATTTTAAACATATACTGAATGCTCATGAAAGAGCAAATTTACAGGCCCAGCAGCAGAAATAATAAACAGCAATGTGGCATTAGTAAGAGACACAGAAGCAGCATATACAAGGTCCTGGGTTTGAAGTCAGGAACCAAAGTCCATCTGCCTCCAATACTGTCAAGCGGTTCTAAGTGTTCACTATGCAGTAGAGCAAAATCCATGAAATATTAAGCTGCCACTGATTTGTTGATTTTAGTTTAGAAGCTCAGATGGACCTTGGGGAAAGCTATTGCTTTATAAAAGAATGTAAGATTCTGAAGGATATGCAGTAAAAGACCTTCACGGATGCTGAAATAAGCTTGCTGAGTTAAATGACTACTGTATACACTAATGAACCTCACATATTTTCTGTAGGATGGAAATTGTCAAAAGAATGTACCCTTGCAATAAAATTAATGTCTAATTAGATAAACTCACCAACTATAGAAAACATATTTTATGACACAAAAGCCCCCTACATAGACTGTTAAACAACTGCTCCTGGCTGAGAGTTTGAAGAGCACACCATCATTTTCCCCATCATTATTTGGTTAACCATACCCACAGTACAGTACATTATTTTGTCACAGGAATGATTCATTACAAGAAAATATAAAAACTTTATCAAAGTGAGTGTTACTTTTCTTCCTAACACAGCAATCCAAATACAGCTGATGCAGACAAAATGGCTGATGTGATAGCAACCAACAATATTTTTTTTAATGTATGCTTAAAAACCTGCTTACCAAGGGGAGCCATATATTCTGAATCCCCTCACCGTCACTTCAGAGTCTTGAAGATAGATGCAGTTTGTTAGAAGAGACTGTACATTTTCATAGCTCTCTGGCTTCAGCTTAGAAACAGAGGGGAAATAGTAAAAGTCCTGCTTGATTAAGTCAGCCATGAATTCCTGGTCAAAGGTCAATTCATGATTTCCTGCTATCACAATCTTGTATTCATAGGGCAGGCTACCTAAAACAGTGAAAAACAAACAAATTACTTGTTTTATGGAAAATCTGATAAAAGCAAACAGATAGACAAAGTGTTATCGATTCCTGTAATACGCTCACATATTTGAAACAATCGAGCCTACCCCTACTACATGTTATTGTAATTCCTGCTGATTTCAGGTAAATGACATTACTGTCTTTTTCATGGCACACTATGATTTAGCATGCTTAGCATTAATGTGTTGAAATTACTTTCAACTCATCAGCCTTAAAAACCAGTCTGCAGACTTCTGCTCTACTATTTACTTCTAGTTAATTGCCATTTGTGCTGCAAGTATCATTTACTGTGACAGTGATGATAACTCTTTGACAGAAATTAGGGTTCAAAGAAGATCAGCCGTAATGCTTCATAAAATCATGTCAGCTCTCTTCTCCCAGAGCTGAGGTCTTTGTCAGCCTGTACTGATGAGGTCTAACACTCAGAACTTGGGTCAACCAGAGGAGTCTTTGCCCCGACATTAATATCAAGCCTTCAAGCAAGGCAGGGATTCAGTTTGGCTGTCAAAAATCCACATCCCACAGTGAAATCTCACCGTTTGCCTCTATCCCATGGTTTTTTCGTTCTCCATTTTCTCAGTGACTCCCTTAGCTCCATGGACTATAATTTAAAGTGACTCATGTTCAAGAATATTTTACAACCCGTATTTAGTGAAAAACCTTAGAACAACCTCCTGATGAAGGCAAGAATATATATGCCCACACACGTGGGCTCTTCCTGAGAGCAGCACTGAAAGAGAAACTTTCCACCTGACTCTGCATTTGGTTATTCACTGGATTCTGCCCCTGAGAGCTGGCATTGCCTGTCTCAAAGAGCTCAGCACAAACCTCCTAAGCACATCTGGGAGGAAACAAAGACAGAAACTGCGCAAAGCTGCATTCATTAGCTTTGTTTCTGCACTGTTAATTTGTATTAGGATGAAGATGGTCAGAAGAGGAGATTGGGACCAGAAAGAAATATTTTATTGAAAATTAAACCCACCTTGCATAACAGCAATCTTGTGGGGTTTTAATTTTAGAAATGCATTGTTGATAACATAAAAATCCTTAGCGATGGCCCAAGCTTAACCTGGAGACAGGCTATTCAGAGAATGCAAAAAAACAGTTAATATGCAATGGCAAAAGTTGGCATGAGTAGGACTTCAGAATAAAATGCAACAGTGTGATTCAGAGTTATGCAAACAGAAGACAGAACAGTGCTGGCCTAAGGGAGGTGACACAGGGCTGAACTTTGCCAAATGAAGATGTGGGTGATTCTGACGTACAAGTTTCAGACACTTGTAACACCTGTGTTAGGAAAGCTGACAGCACAGGTTCCACTCTTTCCTATGGACGAAATACGTATGTGTCTTTAGAATATTTAACAAAAAACTCTTTTCAGATATTTATAATTACATGTTAAATGTTGAAGATTCAATAATTTACCTGAAAGACTTCTCCATTTTGCTTCTGAAACACTTAGCATTTTGCAGATGTGTACAAGCTTTCCAGGTATGTGCACACATACACACACAAGTTAAAAATGTTATTTACATGCTGCAATATGTATGGGCATCTTCAGGCCTTAAAGGAATAAAGAAATCCTGTATGCCACAATATTGTTACCAACTCCATTTCTGTTCCGTTTGGTAAATCTTTTCCAGCTCATCTGATCCGTCCATCTAGCAGCCAAGAACCTGTATGAGCTGGTTATAGTTGTTGCTTCCATTAATGTATTTATGTCATGTTGCTGTCTGTGGGTGTTACTTAGGCAAATTAGCAAATTACTCTAAATGTACAGTTACATTTATTATAGTGGCGGCCCGAAGCACTGCTGTAGTTACAGGTCTGTCAGCTTTTCAATTAACAACTGTGTTTTTGATGAGTATGCAGCTTAGTTGTTTGGTTTTTTTCTTTCATTCCACACCAGGCTATGGTAAAACTATTTCCTTTCCTTTGTCTCTTCAACTATACTCTTTACCCTTTAAATCTTAATTTTTTGACTAACAGAGTATTTTCTGCTGCTTGTTCATAGATTTAGCAATATTTTGTTGAAACCTTGTTCCTTGGAAGAATTTAGAACGTGCTTTGCTTTTTACTCTGAGTGCTCTTGAAGTGCAAAGTCAGACTTAGGTATAAATCTTTGAAATCTTATTCCTGTCTAGGCACTGCTATTGTGAAGTTATGTGTAAGGAACAGATTTCTGCAAAATTTGTAGCCCTGGCTTCCTTAGCTAGGAGCAGGACATCCCCAAGAGCACATAATCTAAGAGCTGTTGTATGGCTGTGTTCCTATGCATAACCCTAGAACAAACACTTTTCCATTTTTTATCTCAACAGCTCTTGATCGCAGATAATTCAAACGCTTCCAGGTTCATCAGTTATTCCCACATCTGCACCCAGGATGGAGTCACTTCACTCAAGAAGACTCTGCAGTGAGTCTTTGTGGCCATGGAACCCAAGCACACCCTGGGCTGTGTTAATCACCAGTGAAACCAACTGAACAAAGGAAGTGATCTTTCTCCTCCATGTAGCACTTGTGAGACCTCCTCTGGAGTGGGATGTCCCATCCTGGGTTCTTCAGCGATGGGAAAACTACTGAGAAACTGAGGCAAGTCCATCAGAAAACTGCCAAGGTGGATGGGACAAGAGGAGAGACTGAGATCTGAGGCTGTTCAGACCCAGAGAAGATGAAGGGCAGGCCCTACTGCTGGTCTGCAACGACCTGAGCTCAGGAAAATCACAAGAGCAAGTTCTTCTCAGAGGTGCACAACAAGCAGCAAGAGACACAAGTGGGAACATGCTACAAGGAAACCATTTTACCATGAGGATGGTAAAAAAGTGAAATAAGTGCCCTGAGCAGCTGGGAAATCTCCCCCCTTGAAGGCACTCAAAGTTCACTGGGCCAAGGTTCTGGTCTCTAACTACGCCTGCTTTGAGGAGGAGGCTGGACTCAACGCCCTCCAGAGGTCCCCTCCATCCTGCCTGATTCTCTAGGTTCCTGTCAATCCACACTGGAAAACAAACCTGAATTTTAAAGAGCCTGCAATGCTAAAAGAAATCCGAACCTCATTTTGTGTTGTGATTTTAATGGAACAAATCTATGGCAAACAGGCAATTTAACAAGACTAGAGAGTATGTTCCATCAAGTCTGGTGTAAGTTTCTCACACTATCCATCTAGCAGATGAGTAGGACTAAATCCCCAACTAATAACCAATTAACATTTGATGCTAACATATGGCTTTGCTGGTGGGCAGGTAGCAAACTTGGTATTAATACAGAAGCTCTGTGTATACAATGATATTAAAGAAAATTTATGGCTGTCACAGGAATTCTGCATACATATCTAGGACAAAATTAATTCCCCAGAAAAAATTAAGGCAGGAAGCATGTAAGAAACAGATCTGCCCTTCAGGAGTGCCAAGAAACACATGCAAGAACATATGCTACGGGAGTCAAAGATGTAATTTCAAACAAAAAAAAAAGAAGAAAAGTTATTAATTTGGGGGAAGTTGTATATTTTTTTTGTCTGATCTCTTCTTTTGACCAGCCAAAACAAGGCAAGTGTTTTTGTCCGAAGTCCAGGGATCCTTCTGTTCTTGGCACCTGAGAAGATTCTGCTAAAATATGCTCTAATCTGGACATAAACTGCAACTAGAATTGGTTGGAAAAATTTTACCTAAATATTTTTCTGTATTAAAATACCACTTGGATGGAATGGGATATATTTGGAAATTCATACAGTCTTTCTGACATTACCAAGGAAACAAAATGAAGCAAAATGTCCATTTAAAATATTTTGGGGTGAATAAAAATTTCATTTCTAGGCAAAATTTCACTTTTTTTTCCCTAAAGTAAGGGTTGTTGTTTTTTCCTCTCATAATGGTTAACTTGCAAGAAACTAAAATTATTTTCCTCCATAATCAACCTCTATCCACTTCATCCTATTTGGATTTGGAATCAAACATTTACAAATCAAAATCTTGTCAGAAACACACTGGCTCAGATTCAGCCATGGGCTTCAGAGCTTTCTCTTTCAGGCCACATTCAACTTTTGCCTTCTGCCAATTTGGAATGGGGCTCCAAACCACCATCCACTCTGTCAGCCTCTATCTCAGTGTGAGATAAAAGATTTCTCCCATCCTTTTCCTTCTTCTCAGCTACATGGCTCTTCATCTTTCCTGCCTTATTTTCCCCTTTCCATTTTGTAATCTCCCTTTATATGCAATAAAATGCTGGAGACACATTATCTTGCCCTTAAATTATCAGTTTTAGCAAAAGATGTCTTTTTTCTTAGGAAAAACATAAAATTTGCAGAAGTACAACACTTTAGACTGCTGTATGTTTGTCACTCCATATCTGTCTGAAACTGCCCAACAGATTCAAAAGTCATTTACTACATAAAGACCTCAAAGGTAATTATGTTCTCTTGATTTTCCTGAAAGTGTCTAAGGTGACTAATGCCCAATCTGAAGGAGAGGTTTCAAAGGAATGAGGCAACTTGGAACCCACAGGAGGTCTATGAGACAAGATCCAAGAAGTCAGGCAGCAGTGGCTCTGCTCCCAGAACAACTCATCACACAAAAAACTCGGCCTTAAATTTCCTCCATCAATATAATTTCTTATTATTTGTGATTGTTTTACTATCAACAAGCTCAGGATATCATATTTAACTTATATATAGCCAGATATATTTTAGTCTTACAGACTTCTTCACTTTATCTGTGGAGTTTTTGTCAGATTACAGCAAATCTTCCTCAGAAAGTTTCTTAGCCTTCATTTGTTCAGTATAAGAATGTGACAGTTCTGATAATATAATATGTATAGGAATATATATGTTCTTTAGCTAGGAACATCTTTGTTTATTCCTTTCATTACTGCAGATTACTCATTAAGAAAATCAACCGAACATCTAATTTTTGCATGTTTATGCACCAATTACAAAATTATTGCGGCAATTTTTAACTTCCAAACTCCAGTAGGTTCTTTTTATGGCAAACATAATTTTTACAAAATAACTTGAAGTGCTGGGGAACCATTACTTGAACTACAGGCTGCATAATGCAGCCTGCTGAGCAACATTGTCTGTTTGCTACTTCTCTGCAGCTGAGCTTGTTCAAAATGGGATTCTGTGTGCTTAAGGGTTCATCCTGTTCTATCAGCAACCCAGTAAACCAGATTGACACTGCAAATAATCCAAGAGCAAATTTATGATGTCCATACTCCAGGCTCCCCTTGTACCAAGTGAGGCATCTATACCAACCTTGGACCCCCTCTGAAGCTCACAGTTGTTATCAACTCCCAACTTTGCCAAGCTAAATGCAAACTTGTACAGGAAAATGTGTTTTGCTTCTCTCCTGGTATTTTGTACTGAGCAGAATTTTTAGTATTCATTAAAAGGAGTAACAATCATGTAAGTGCCCACTTAATGCTTCTTCCCTCTCATTTCAACCTTTTAGAATAGAGCAGTGAGTGATATAGTGGAAAGACTGCATAACTGTCTCAGATTGCTTTTTAGCATCTTTTTGACAGTTCTGTGTTTAAACACTGGGGCTGATGTCTGGGAAATTCACATTAACATACTTTTTGTATGGTGTGTAATCTGGAATAATACTGTAAATGAACACTCCCTCCGAAGTCATCTGTAACCTTCCAGCTCTAGCCATTCTTGCATTGAAAAAGCCAGTAATTATACCAAACACTAAAACAGCAAACACATAAAACACTGCTCACGTTGGTAAAACAGGATTCCTTAAAATAGACAAAGGCAAATCAAACTAAAAAAACACCTGATAATAATCCAACTTAGGCTCTTTGATATACTATGTTTTATACGCACCCACACACGTATAATAATTGGCCAAAATTACTTCTAAAGGAAAAGTGGCTTCCTTTTAGCCCGGTTTATTTAATTACCCGGTAATTATGCAAAACCAGCCCAATGCATAACTAGGCCATAAGAGTAGCTGCAGTGAGTCAAGACAAAAGGTTACGTGGATCTGCAGCTTCTGTTCACCTGTGGTCTGTAAGATGTGTCTACAAAACTGCACGACTGCAATGTCTGCCTGGACTGAACCTTACTTTGACGTGTCCTCTCAGCTTACAACACTTGATGGCTTGAAAGCCACCAATGACGTAAGTCACAGGGTCCATTTTCATAAGTTGGTTTGGTTTTTTCTTTACTTCCTGGGATAGTTATAGCCTTAAATTTTCTGAGGAGATAAATTCTTACCACAGCTTTTCTGCCCCCTGAAATATTCTAGTTTTGGTTACAACTTGTATCTGGGGACTGCGAAAGGGAAGGAACTGGGAAAACTGAGTTAAAAAGTAACAATTAAAAAACGTTTTACACTTCCTACATGGATCTCTGTGCACACTGATACAGATTCCTATCCAGATCTTCAGATCCCACAGAGGCGCTTTCAGCATCTCCCACTTGTCGCCTTCTGGAAGGGAAGACTACAAAGAGCCGTGTGTCATGTCAGCGTACAAGGTGCACAGCACTAATAACCATGTTTAATGTTTGTGTACAGTGCTGCACAATAGGTGTTCAAAGTGCTGTGCTGAGAATAATTAATCCTCCAACACATTCATGTGGTAGGTGGATCAAGCATCATTTTCACAATTTCACAAGGGGGAACAATAAAGAGGCTGTCAAATCTGAAGATGACTAACTAGAATTTGGTTGCCTGTCTTCCTCAGGCTCTTTCAAACAGCTCTGCCAGAGGCAATGACAGTTCACAGAATCATATCCCAGATCTTCCCAGTTCTGTGGTTGTTCTCTGCACTTCTGGGCCACACTGCCTTCCTAAAGCTACCCTTGTCTGCTAGTCTGGGATAAGACTGGGTATTTTTATTCACTTGCTCATTTGAAGGGTCAGGGATCTCAGCATTTATGAAACCACAGACTCAGAATCCTGAAGTTTGGCTATTTTCCAATGCATTAGTGGAAAGAGGCAAGCTCAGTATTAGTACAAAGTACAAGAAATCCCCCAGAAGCACATGTGTTTGGAAGGAGGAAAGGAAAGAACAGTGCTTTAGCACCCATTACCTCTACAGTTTCTCACCACTGGCACAGGAGGTGTATGTGGAAAATACTTGCTTTGGATCATCTTCCCAGTACAGGGATGCAACTTTAATATTCCTGAGACTCACAAAAGCCAGTTTAATATTCTGAAGTTCCTAGGACCTCCTAACTCCCCAGAACTGGAGAAATACTGGGAGAGTGTGTTGCAGTGCACTCTTCTGTGTCTGAGCTTTCGAAGTACAAACGCATCCAAGCCACCATACATTAAAGAACTGCAGTAAAAACCAACACTTTTTTAGTATGCCCAGTCTTTTAAAATTGACATCTGTTCTAAATCCCTACACAGCTCAATGTTTTTCACTGCATTTCCAAAGCCATTCTTTTGTAAATAGATAATTAGTGCTTAAATACTTCTTTCAAGGGGTTTCTACATTAACATAAAAATAGTGTAATTACCAATGGTCAAAATGGCATGACTACAATATATAAATTCTAATTCCTTTTGCTGCTCTGAAGCTGATGTTTTTCATCTTCAACATGATTTTAATCTGTTTTAAATGTGACTATTACTGAACTTAAAAATATATCTGTTAAGAGAGGAAGAAAAACAATTACCATCATTTTACAAAGCTGAACATTAAAGCAAAAGTAAAGCTAAGCCTAGTGACCACAATTTTTTCTGAAGATCTTTTATCAAGAACTTAGTAGTAGAGATGATATTTATTGACAAATCTCTGATTCTGCCTACAGAATCTAATACTACAGGATTAGATCAAATACAATTTAATTCTAGAAACAGGTAATTAATTCTAGTAATGCTAGTTACTACAGTTGGTAGGCATCTTCACTCTAAAATATTTTTTAGTCTGAAATAAAAATATTATCCTTTGTGCTGAATTTGCCTAGGTCAGTTCCTGAAGTGCATGTCAAATAATGTAATCCTTTTTTGTGTGTGTGTGTCTGTGTTTATGTGTGTACAACATGCATGTAATAACATTTCCAGGAAAATACTCTGAAGAGCTAATTATGGTTTTCCATTACAACTCCAAGCCACATCCTATTTTTTTATTTCCAATTTACCTTGAACTTGAATCTCAAATAGAAAGTCCGTCTTAGAAATTGGAAAATCTCAAGCAAACACACTGAAACAATAGATATTATAAAATGTGTTAGTTTAAGTAATCTTTCCAATCCAAGCACAGAAGAGAATTCTCAGAGAAAAGATGGAAGTAGCTTACACCACAGATCAGCTATTTAGTTAAATTTCCAGGAAAGTAACCCACAAGCTCAAAGTGACAGTGGGTCCTGGAGCATACACAATTTGGAAATGATATTACAGGCTCGAGCAAAGGGAATTATAACTGAGCCAAGCAGGCAATTTCCAGTGCCAACAACATGGGAGATAAAAAATAGAGATGGTTTTGGAGTCATTATTTGATGAGTGTACCAAGGCAGGACATGCATCTTTGTATTTGTCCTACAACACATTTGATTGATATGCAGGTAGGGAATAAGGGAATAAATAACAAACCCTAAAATAATGAAAAAGCTGCAGATTATTTTTGTCTGTTTGAAGTGTTATCATTAAAATCTCCTGAACATGCTGGAAAATTAGCATATGTTCAAAGTCATACCGTGCATTCTTGTAAATCATCAGAAAGTTTCACTGGATTCTTGGCCTTCTCTTCAATCCTGCCATAATATATACCTTGTACTTCATTTTTTTCTGCTTCTCCAAAACTGAATTTTTAAATTTGGAACAAAAATACAGTAAGAGAACAAACTAGATAAAAAAAGGAAAAAGTTGAAATACGATAACAGGAGAAGGGTCAGTTCAGAAAAAAAAGAAGGGAGGCCAATGAGCAGGTTGGCACCATTTGTATGCTTTGTAAACTGACTATTCATCCCCTTTTCCCTTAATTTTCTAAGTTACCCTGAAAAACATCAGCAAAATAGAAATCTTAGTTGCAAAAGTGCATCATATTTCATGACTGGGCAATAAGAGGAGAGATGACACTGAACATAAATTTATGCAGAATAATTCAAGTGTTGGAAAAAAATACTATAGATGCAGTGATGGGTTCTTAAATAGGTGTTACCATTCAGGAAAGACTTCATGGAATTGTATTAGGAAATTTTATGACAATGCCATCTCATTGTTCTGTTAAAAACAGAATAATCCACAACACCAGAAAGGAAAAGAGAACTACGAAATTTCATTGTGCCAGGGAATAAATCCATAGTGTTCTCAGAACATTTGCAGTTCTGGTCTCACTCTTTTTAAAAAGATGTGGAACAAAGAGGTACAAAGAGTGACACAGATGATCAAAGGCATTTAAGGACTTCTGAACAATCTTCAGCCTGAGAAATATCTGAAGGGCAGATACGGAAAGAGCCTAAAAATTCCTAAGCAGAATAAAGAATGATAAATTGTTCACTTGCCTCTTCCAGTATTAGGAAATACCAAATGAATCTAGTAGGTGACAGGTTCAGAATAAGCACAGTTCATCTCACCATCCCTATCATATCCTGGAACTCTGATGCAAAACTGTGCCTGTGTTCAAACTTTGAACAGATCCAAAACGCAATCAAATAACCCAGAGAAGAAAAATCTATATATTAAATTAAAAGTAATGCTGGAGTGCCTACCAGAGAGGGCTGAGAAAATAAGCACATCCAGTGCCCACCAACTCTTCCATAGAGTTAGACACCAACCCAGCCCTAGTGAAACCTCAACTCTCTCCCTGAGAAAGGGCTTAGAGAATAAGACACATGAGAGAAAACAATTAATTACCAGAAAGAACAAACTGAAATGAAGTAGAGGGCTTTAGGGGTCAGAAGTATAAAACTTGGTGACTAAAGGGCAGCCAAAACAGAGCACCTGGGCTGCCAGCCCCAGCCAGGGACAATACTAGGATTGTGAGCGGCATCATCCGAGCTGGTAGCGGCCTTCCTGAGAACCCACGGACAGTCAGAAAAAGAGAACAGATTTTAGGGGATGACTCATGCAGCCAATGTGCCTCTATTAGCACAACACTTGAGCATGTGCTTGATAGAACCATAAGGCCCATGGAAGTTAATGATGGTAATGTAAAATAAATTTTCCATCAGACAGGCACAGGAGTTTTACATAAAGAGCAAAGATAAGATCTGAACTTGCTGAAGGGCAAGTTCATCTGGAAAGACGAAACAGAGATAGACCAGAGTGGCACAGACCCAAGAGGGTAAGGCAGAACAGAAAACAAGGTAGGAATCAATGCACATAAAGACATGGTGCAAAAGCAGGAGGAGGATTTGTATCTTGTGCTTGAGGGGAAGCTGAGATCAAGGGAAGGTGTACCAAACCTAGTGTTTATTGCAAGGCATAAACAAAGCCGTAATCTAATGACAGCAGGAGACATGGATTAGACAAAGAACAAAATAAGCAGGAAAGCAAGCCCTGTGCATGAAGGAACAAACAGGGAAATCTGGCAGCAGCAAGGAAGAATGTCAGTGGAGGAAAAGTTGGTGCCAGAGTCTGTCAGTTACTTTCTCAAGAAACCAGTAAAATATTAAGAAAGAAGGAGAAGGTCGGGTTGGCTGTGGAGCTGCAAAATTATGGAAAGCAGCTATCTAGAAAAATCAGAACTGTTGGAGGATAATGCCTTCACAATAAAATGGACAACCAACAAAACCTTCTGAAATTCCTTCTCAATGGGAACATTTTTAACCATTCTGCCATTTACTGCAGATTTTGCAAGTACTCAAGATATTCAAGAGTTGATAACTTCTCATTTAAACAAACAAACAAAAACTTTATTAAAAATTTAAGTTAAATCTTTATTTTAAATTGCCAAGAAACAAAACAAAAACCTTTTAACTTGCTAACTTTCTGTATCTCAAAGATGCTCTTGCGAAAATATAACTCAAGCCACCAAGATCACCTTTTCCCAAATGCACGCTACCATGAAATTGGAAGCATGCCTGAAAAGTCAGAAAATTAAGCCCTTTTTTTGGAATAAAAATGATGAAGAGAACATCACAGAAATGCCTTGGGAAATCTCCCTACCATTTTGAGAGGATTTCAGCTTGCAGACATCTTCCGAACACCGTACAGCTGTGACCAGCAGGGAGGCAGATGGAGATCTGGAGACAAAAACTGTGCAGCAAGCAATGTGCACAGCCCCATCCTTGCTCACCAGCAATATCCCAAAGCACTTCTCTTCCCACACCAGCAGATAAATAAAATCAGGATTATTTAGAAGGGGTAACCATATGGTTTGAATAATTTGTAAATGCTATTTTCAGCACATTACTATAATACATGGTAGAGACCTACAAAATAGGGTCAGAACTTGCTGTTTTATAACCAACCTGTTCCATTTGGGTGCGGAGAGAGAGTTGATGGCTCTATATCAATGTATTACTTCCACATGCTGTTCCTACCTTCAGAGTCACAGAACAAAACAATTGTTTCATGTGGGGCATATTATTGGGTTCCTGAGCTCAAATAAATATTTATCAGCCTTGCTGATAATTATTTGATAGTAAATGTTTGTTTAAATTGTGAAGTCCTGACTTTCCTTTTTAAATTCCATTTCAGCCTACATGCATCTGTCTGCTTTGTGCCTTCCTAGTGCGGAATGCTGCAATATGTAGCAAAAAAAAAAGAAAAGAGACAGGAAAAAAATGCAAAAATATCAACTACAAGAAAGAAAATCAACACAAAAACTTGAAATTCATTACCCTTAAACCGTGTCCTTTCTCTTTCCAACTCCTTCATTCCCTCTCACCTTTTCTTTTATTAATGAAGTCTCAGAATCCAGAAGTCACTTTTATTCTAAATTAAGGTATCTGCAATGCTGCAGGAACAGCACTGATGAGGGTTTTTGTCTGGATACAGTGCATGCTTTCCAATTTTCACTGTCTTTTTTTAGCATATACAAAACATTGCAGAAGCACATGTAAATCATCACTCTCTTGCCCAGTGGAACAGAATTTCAGTTACCAGTGCCAACAGTTGCCTACAGAAGGCATCTACATCTGGTCTGCTACATCCAAGGCAGCAAGCAACCACAGGCACACACGGTTTGCTTTGTTCAGAATTCATCTCTGTGGTGCAGCTGAGCCTCAGATATAAAAACCCCCCAAACCTATGACCCCTCTGGGGTTAAACAGACAAATGTTTTCAGTCACAACAACTTTTTTGGGGAGGCAGCAAAGCCATAACAATGTATGGAAAAGGTTTTATGTAAATCATTAAGGGCCTCCTGACTTCAATTGTTGCTAACACCAAGAAGTTGCTTAATGTACACTTGAGAGTGTGAAGGCAGAACAGATGAATAGTCTCACAAATCCTATTTGCTCAGTTGGAAAAATGCAAAAATATTTGTCAAAACTAAGGAAAAAAAAATCTGATCCCTGCTCGCTGCCATTCAAATTTAAAAGTCAAATTAATATTCATGATTTCTGAGTGCATGATGGTTTTTAACTGGGAGGCAGAAGGGGCAGATACAATCAGTAAACAAATTTACTTTCAAATCCACACAAAATTCAATACCTACCTAGCCACTCGTTGAATTTTTTTACTTCACTAGGAAGTCCCAGCTCAGTAAAATCACCAGCATGTATTAACACATCTCCATATGGCATTTGGATGGGATCAGTTCTTGAGTGAGTATCAGAAATACAGACAAATCGTGTATATCCTGGAGGCTTCGGAGCGTCATGGGGCACCGGATCAACCCTGTAGGAAATGCATCATAACAAGGTTATAAAGTATTTACGTACTTCTTAGTGTCTGCTTTGCAATTCTAATACTACTTTTTACCTTTAGAAAAGACGACAAAGACTTCTAAATCTGCCTGATGGAAGGATTTATTAAAACAAACCTAACACTAATGGGAGGTGTAAAAATTCTTGATGTTCACATCACAACATTTTCGGTATTTGTTTGGTAGATAGATTAATTTAAAGAGATTAAGGAAAAGAGATTGGACTATGGCAGTAACTCTGACACAAATACTTACAAATAAATCAAAGGCATTGCCAGTTTCAAAGGAATGGTACCACCCCATTTCATTGTTTAAATATGATTACACTGTACTCAGGGAAAAGATTTATTTTAGATACATAAATACATTTAGATGTGCTTTTTTTTTTCTAATTATAACTCCTTTTCTGCAAGTTACTCAGTTCCAGCAAATTTAATTAACACATTTTGGAGATATGTTTCAGTGTGTTAATGCAAAGGAACATAAAAACTCTCCTAACAGTTGTAAATGTACATTAAAGTCTGACCATTGTCAGGACAAAGTGATGACTTTCTGGGCTTAATGACACTAAATGAAATCAGATGCTGTGAGGAGTGAGGCTGCATTGTTCAGAACCCAATCTCTTCATTCAGTGAAAAGATCTGACCCAGTTTGATGAGACTCACTTATAATTTACAAGAGGAAATCAGAGAACACCTCTCTGCTATGGGAGGAATACTTGTTTTCAAATCAATCTTTTTAACCTCAATCCATATTTTGTTCAAGTACATAGAAGCAAATATATCTATATGCAGCTATACTGTATCTGCTACTCCAGTTAGGGAATTCTGGTGGAATAAAATCAAAAAGCCAGAGATGCAAGAGTTATATTAGTGTCACTAGAAACCAGAGAGATATACAGAATTGTTATGAACTATTTTACTTTTACAACATTTCTTTTGAAAGGACAAATAAAATTAGTTTTGTTCACTGTTGCAGTATACAGTACATATTTCTATCCCTTGCTGGTTGTGCTTCAATTCAGGAGCTTACTTTTACATAAACAAACTCAGGGGAAAAAAATTACAGAGATCTTTGCTATTAATAATAATACTTCTGTTTACTAGGTAAATTTTCAAAAAGCATTTTATTGCTTAAAAGACATAAAATAATAATCTTTAATCACTCCATCTTTTCTCTGTGTCAAAAAATTCTATGAAATTTATAGGCAGATAAACTGAGGTAGTTTTGACAACTTCACATGATTAGTGAGAGAGTGAGCAACAAATCTAAAACATTGAAATCGTGTTAAATGCTGAGAAAGGTCTTAGCATTTCCTACAATGTAACTACAAAACCAGAGTATGAACCAATTATTTTGTACCTGTATTTCCCATATAGGAAGAAGAAATATTGGGGTTTTTACAGCAAAACTGGAGGAGCAGCCTTTTAGTACAAACACCTTAGGGTTGTCTTTCTGAAGTTCCAGGTTTTGAGCAGGAAGAAGTTAAATATGACCTGAAGAGTAAACCCAGCTGTGATCAAATCCTATCTGATGAACTACATGCCAGGGGCATGTGTAAGCAAGGATATAGTGGGAACTCCAAAACTTGGGTGGCAAAGAGTGCAGTGCTTGGACCCTGAGCAGCTGGAAACACCATGTGGAGAAGGGCAGATGAAGGAAAAGAGTTAGGGTGTTAAACATGCCTCTGTTTTGGAGGAGGAGAGAGCTACACAGGGCAAGCTCCAGGGGAGCAGCAGGGGTGCAAAGGAATGTGGGCGGTGAGTGGTGGGGCTTAGACTGGGCACTGAGGATTTGCGCTCAGGTGGGAGCTGTGTGAAAGATGATGCAGGAAGCTCACAAAATGAACCGAGATGGTTGGATAAAAATGATGAGGGGCTGACCTTGGCTATCACTGTAGCTGTTCAAGCTAAAAGGATTAAACATCAGTCCAGTAAACTGAGTTATTGCTCTCCCTGCCCAACACATCCCAAACTGAGTTACAGATGGCATTACCGAGCCAGTTTTAAATCAAGGATACTACCTTGGCAAACATAAGGATACGGACTGGCCTAAAATACTACTTTTTGACTTTTCATGGTAGGGTAGCTTTTAAAGAAGGTACTGCTTCTCCTTCAGAAATCTTTTAAAGCTCAGCACAGCAGTAAGCCGGGTGTTAGGGAGTAGTGTGCATTTCACATAGGAAACTGTATAGAAAGAAAAGCAGACTTACCATGGCAACCCCATGCAGCACATAAAGCACATGCTTTGGATGGGGATGGGGAAGCTGTGGACAGCATTTTCCTGGTTGCTCAGGTATGTGTAATTTTTAAATTCTCTGCAATAGGCCAGAGAATTTTCATGGGAAAAGGGCATCAACACAAAAGAAAAAAAAAAAAAAAACCGAAAAAAACAAAACCAAAANAAAAAAAAACCCAACCAAATAAATGAGATGCAGATTTCTCATGTTGAAGTGATATGCACACACTGAGACCATATATAGGTAAAAGCATATGTCAAGTTTCGCAAACACATCTAAGTTGTATTACTGGAAATAATTTCTGAAGGCTCAATCCCCATATTCTTGTGTAACGCATTCCCACAGCAGCTGTCACACCAACACCCAACGCACAGCTTGCAGCACGAGCAAAGGAATACAGATCTGCTGATTATTTTCCTGCAAATGCTTTTGTTTTTCTTTAGATCAGTAAGAAAACTTGCAGAGAAACTGAAAAGCAAAGTTGGAACATCTCAGAGCAAAAACACTTCTAGAGATTAGTTTATACACTAGATTTCAGTACTTAATGAAGGAGAGAGACAGGCACTTTCCAGAAATGACTGGTGGACTTGAAAACACTGGCAGAATCTACCATCCTTCTTGTCAGAGGCAACCCAGTCATCTCACAAGCACAGGGATGCCAGACTACGACAGGTCTAGAAAGGGCTGTCAGCGTGTTCTGGGAGCTAAAACGTGAAATAAGAAATCCAAACCTGCACAGAGAACCAAGGAAGAGCTGCAAGACTGAATCCAGAAGAAAAGGAGCAAACAAACCTCCCCTCCATGGTTAAAGTAGTTTACTGTGAGTTCAGATGTTAACAGGTCTACGTGAAATGTTTATGATTGCCTGCAACATCACTAATGGACGTATTTTGAACCATGCACAAAGCCTTCACCTCCCTGAAGTTAAGGACAAAACTTGCAAGCACAGAAGCAGGGCTAAGATTTCACCCACAACAATCATGTGAATAAAAGGTGCTTTTGTCACCCTTTTTATGTCTACTTTTCCCTTCTTTGTTACTATTCTATTCACTGGTAGGAAGAAAAAGCAGTCCTGCTGGTATTCAGAAACGTTATTTACTATTTCTGTACAAAGAGAAAGCGTAGGTCAGATTGTGGTACATGTTTCAATTGATTTGGCCTGTTTTTCTATTTGCACAAGCTTCTTCAATAGTATTAATCATTCATGAGAGATTGCTAAACTCTTCTGAGGAACTATTTTCTAAGGATAGCTTATTTTCAACTCCTTGCTTAGGTGCTGGGTTTCTATCACGTAGCTGACTGCCTAAGCCTACACTAACATGATTTCTTACTGGTTAGAAGTTTAAACAGCATATTGTTGAGAACCAAGTGAATAGTAACAAATAACTTATCTTCAGCCCAGTAAAAAACATTTAGCTTTTAAGACCAGGAAACAAATTTCTGAGTGCCCAGGAGCTGTCTGAATGTTCACAAAGAATGGCTAAGCCTCGACAAATCAGGCAACCTGCATTTGGCATTTTCATTTGTAAAAGTATTTCTGAACCCACATTTGTTTGTTTGTACTTTTTCTACCATTTGCCAGCTCTATAAACAAAAGATGTTTCCCGGTACTAACACTCAACCGATTTTACTGTTTGCATTTCAGTAGGATCTAAAAAACCCCAACACAGACCACAATACAGTGCCCCCCAAAAACCGTGTTTGCTCACCATCTTGATATACATGTTAGTCATTAGATTTTTTTTATATAATCTAATTTATGCCAAAGAGGCATTCACTAAATAGACACACAGCATTCAACCAGTCACAAGTGCTGAGTTAACTGCAGAAATTATGACCTACGTTTTTAAGTTATCAAATCATATTAAATACCAAAACTGTAAACTAGGTGACTATTTGTTCAGTCTTCCTAAAGGAAAAGGGTTCCCTTTAAAAAACAAAATCCAGCCATCTGATCTAAAGATAAGGCTGCTTCTCTCTTTAATAAACACAATAAAATGGTGCAGACATTTTTATTTCCTATAAAAATATTTTACAGTAGAATTTTATACTTAATTTATTTGTAATAGCTTTACTATTTTGCTCTTCCTTCTGGCTCTAAACTTTATGGCAGGTTTCATTTTGTAATTATAATTCTCCACTTTACGTTACAAGTAAATCATCTAGAGCAGTTAATTTTACTGATGTTGTCATTATATAAGAAGTCAGAAACAAACACATTATTTTAATTACTCTTTAAGCACTTGGCATTTTCGGCACATTGGTAGGAAAGTAAGTTGTCGGATGGGTGCCCACAGTATTTTATGTATTGATATGATTTTTCCCTTGTATGCAGCTGTAATATAACCAGCCAAACAGAATGTGTGCTCTACAGATCCAGGCTTGGTATTTTCAGCAGCCACGTACATCAATATGCAAGTGCACAAAGCAAACAAACATTATTAAGCTTGCAGAAAGTATCATCCTTGTAGCATCCCGTGTTTTATTGCTACTGCTTGTTTTTTATTTCTCTTTTTAATACGTAAGTACTATGTATTACACTTACACCAGGGAAGAAATCTTTCTCCCATCTTTCAACAAAGTACTTTTCAAATGGACTGATTTCGTGTCATTATAGTAATTATTATTAGAAAGGCAGCAAAACAGTGTTCTTTGAATTCTTTTTGACTGGTCCATCAAATACTCCATCGACAAGGCAATAACCATTCCGAAGGCTGTGCTGGAGCAATAACAAAACTATAATACTTACATTTGCACATGTGGGGGCTGGAAACGTCCCTGGTTAATGTTGTAGAACGTGAAAGCCTGCGTGGGGTTGGAGCTGTACTCATCCACCTCGATGATGAGCCGGCTGTGCTGGTGCCTCCTGGCCGCCATGATGTGGGACTGGGCGAAGGCCATGTCTGCGCGTGGGGCCGGCGCCCTCAGGCCACCATCTCTGCTATCTTCCTGCTCCGGGGGCCAGCACCATGACAGCCCCCGGCCCAACCAGCACACTCCCCTTCCAAACACCTAGGGCAGATCAGAGAGATGCAGCGTGACTGTCGGACGCTTAATCTGCTCGGAATTTGCTTTATTTAATGTGAGGTGAAGACGGAGGGATGAAGACAGACTGCTCAAAGAACACATGGCAAACCTTTCCAGCTCAGCGACCTGATGAACGTGCTTTAATTAGGGGTGGGAAGCACGGAGTGAAAGTAAACTTGCTGCAGAACATAGGGGCAACTTGTTCAAGTATTTCAGACTTTTAATCCAAACCCAAAAGACAAGACAGTCATTCAGAAAGCCACATCAAATCATAATGTTTTTCCAACACAGTCATTTACTTTCTTTTTTTTCATAGAACTGACAAACTTTTATTCCCCATCCTCCCCAAACCTGAAACTGAATACATGACTACGCACAACTCAAATGCAAGTTAATTGAACAAGAAGTAGTTTAACTAAATTTTCCCAAACTCCGTGACATTTATTACGGAAAAGCATTGCAAGTGCCTGTTCTTTACATCAACAAAAGAGTGAATGGCTTTCTGTGCACTTGATCCTGGTTTTACAGCATCACTGAAGGAACTCCTTGAGGAGGACACAACTCCTTGAGTGAAGGAGATAAAAATGAAGGGCTCCGCTCTTCAAACACTTTTCAGTCAGCACTAGCCCAGCATTCTGGGTTCACAGGAAAACAGAGTGATTCCAAGGCTAACACACAGTTAATTGTTACTAAATGTTAAAAAATGTAAAATCCATACAGGTTTTATATTTGGGAATAAATTTTTCCCCGAAGGTTATGCAAGTCTATAACAGCAGTACCGAAAATGGGTAAGGGAAGAAAAAAGTGAAACCAACCGGAATGCAAAGAGTATCCCCTAGAAACAGTAGAAAGTAATTTAAATGTGAATTTTACTCTTGTTTCCCAGTTTTAATAAAAAATGGATTATAAGCTATAAAGGTGGGTATTTTTACAGTATAACTTTGCATCCTTTTTAAAAGTTGTCTGACTTAAATATTGACTTTCATGCAAGCAAGGTCTCTTTTCTTCTAGAGAATACAAGCAATCTGACTGAAAGACATATTTCATGAAAAGCCATGCTAGAATGCAGCAATTCACTTAATATGCAGAGTTTTGGACAGCAAGACTGGAAGTATTTTCTGTAACCATGCTGATGTGCCTTTCTGCCATTCTGAAGGGACCACTGCTGAGAGTGATGGATGAGAGAGGCCTTCATAGTCGCTCAAATTTAGAAATCTATTTACAAGTACTTAGGTCCAATTCAGTTTAGTGGCAGTCAAGCACTTAAGCATCTTTAAAAATCTGGGCTGCAGCCCTCTGCTTAACTACCACAGATGTTAAGTGCTCCAAGAAGTGGCAGAGTATTTTTGTTTGGGGAAATCTTGTTCTCAGGAAGCCGAAATGAAAGATTCAGCTTGGTTTTTGTTACTGGCTGAATAGCTGTAAGATGATGACAACTTGCTGTCACTAACAAGCCGCAGCAAAACAGCCTCACAATAAAGGAGCAGATTCCTACATGCCCTCCCCTAGAACAGAGTGGTAAGGAAATGCTAGAATAACAACAAAGAAAATTTGGTATTTCAAACACTCTCAGATGCTGCGTTCAGGCTACAGAAGAAGAAGCAGCACAAAGGAATGTGCCAGAGCAGGTGGAGGGAAGGGAGGCACGATCCTTGTAAGAATAATCAAATATAAATTGCTGCATTTAGGAAATAAGAAATTATGACAGCAGATGTGAAGAACCTTCCCTAAGGAGCTTCCTATATTAAATGATGCATTTGTAAAGAAGTTTGAATAGTCAAGGTCAGAGATTTTATAGGGGGCAAACTGTTCTAAGTGAACCTACTTCTGTTTGAAAGAAACTATTAGAACTGGTGACCTCTAGAAATATTCTCCAGTAAGATAAATAATTTATGATTCCACAGCTCCACGTAAGTATTTCAAACTACCTGAAAAACACAGCCTTTTTTTTTACAATTCAGGGATTATGCCCACTTTACACACAACTGAACTGGCGTTTCAAAGGAGTTAAGACACTGCCTTAGGGACCTAGAATCTCCCTTTAGCCTTAGGAAGCACTCGGGAGCTAACAGCAGCTGAGGAAACAGCCTCTGTCAGCCTCCTCTTTGGGTTCTCTCCTTTACAACAAGTCATATGTCAAATCTGCTGCAGAAACAGCAGATAAATGTGCATGTACCCCGATGTCCACTCTTTGGCCCTCTTCCTCTTTCTGGATAAGTGGAATAGTACCAACATAATCTAACTTAAATTTGTTTGGGAACAGAAACACATCCAGTACACCACTCGACACACCCTTTAGTGCTGAAGAGCTCTTTTAGGCAGGGAATCAACCTTTGCACACAGGAAAGTGTGCGAATCACACCATTAGGCCAGCCTGAGAGAATGGCAGCCATGGACATTCAGCAAAATGTCCACCCTATATACAGGTGAAAAATGGGAAGACGATTTATTTCCCTTGATGTAGGGGAAAAAAAAAAAGGAACAGAAAAAAAGATATGCAACAGCATATTGAGCCTTCTGCTCAGTGACAGTCACTCACTGCCAACCCTGGACACATACAAACCAAAAAGGGAAAGGGAAAGGGAAAGGGAAAGGGAAAGGGAAAGGGAAAGGGAAAGGAAGACAGATCCTGCAATAAAAATATAATGAATAGCAATCATAGAAATACCCTGTGCTAAACAGAAATAATCTATGTAACACACAGGATCAGTAAGCATCATTCAATAGCAAGCTGATTTCAAGCTCATTTCGGAAACATACCCAGATGTCTTTGAACCTTACCTTTCAGTCTATGGTTTTCTTCCTGCATAAGTGATTGGCTGACTACTGACATTCTTGGTGTTCGACAGAGCAAGCTGTCTCCTTCCAGCTTGACTGATAACCAGACTGACACCCATTACTCCCCTCTTTCTGTTTCCATTTCCAATAGTGCCCCAAATCGTAACTTTTTCTTTCTTTTAATATTCTGAAATGTATTGCTTTCCCAAACCACAGTATAAAATGCAGCAGGGAAATAATTATCTGCTTCTGTAGCATGCAAGTTTTAAAATTATATGCCCAGCATTACCAACACAGAGAGTTAAGACTCAAATCCCCACAGCAACAACATGCTAACCACCCTCTTCCCCCAGACTTATGGAGCTGCGGGATGTCTGCCAGGGAAAAACAGAGAAATGTAAAAAGGACTGCAAGAACATGAATACTAAAATAAATATCACAAACCTGGCTGTTGGAATCACAGACTGAGAAAAAGCTATTAAATCAGCTAAGCCATCTTCTTACTGAAGGCAGGAATGTTCTCTGTACATTATTTTCCTGCTATTTTCTCTGGCATGTTTTCAAATGGGCCCCAAAGTCCACTGTGTACAATGGACACTGCTCCAGTCTTCAGAAGGCTTCACATCAGGCCATAAACTGTGAGGACTGAAACACCTCTCCTAAAGAATTACTGGACTAGGCAGGTAGGACTACCCAGACATATTTAAGTACTTTATGAGGTCCTCAAATAAATCTTTATATTAAGGTGTTTTTTTTTGTTGTTTTTTTTTTTACTTTTTCAGCCTGAAATTTCTGGTGTTGTATCTCACCAGCATAAATATTTCCCCGTCTACATGAACTTCCCAGCCTTTTTATGCATCCTATTTGTCTTTTTTTTCTTCATTTCAAACCAAAGTTTTATTTTAATCTCACTTCTCCACTCACAGACTTTGCTTTACTCTAGGTTCACTCTCATGTCTGCTGTCTCTCCCCATATCTCACTCTGCTGTCCCCACTGTTGCATCTATCATCCACCCTTTGTCTCAAGTCTAAAAACACCACCGACATTTCTTGAAAATAATTCCAACAGCACACAACACAAATCCAGACTTGAAGCAACATGGCTAAAGCAGATGTCACCAAAATAATAATTAGAAACCAAGACAAAATATTGATGATGATAATGATAATTTTAAAAAAAGTCATGAATACGGAGAAAACTATAAAGCTGCAAACATCTGGAGGTCAAGAAGCACAGTGGGACTGTAGCACATCCCAGCAAGAAGCTGAACAGGAGTAGTTGCCAGATTTTCCACCACCAGTGAGACAAAGAAAGAAGAGAGCACTGGGACTCTCGGCAGTACCAAGGTCAGGGGCAAAGAAGCAGCTACAGAAAACGTGTTTGTTTTGCTCAGACAGGCTGAGAAGCTGGGGTTTGGAGAGGCAATGAAAGAACAAAATGTAGTACCAAAAATAAAGGGAAAAAAAAGGCATTTCCATGCAGCTATAAAACATAAAGCAGTATTTTTTTCAGGGAAATCCAGTAAAGCAAGAGCAGTAAAGTACCTTAAAGAGGAGCGTGAGAGTTTGTGATAGACCACACAGTAACACACTTGCTTCTCATACAAATCTTGGACACTGCTAACCAGAAACTCTTCCAAGAGCTTTAAGAAGGGCCCAGGTCTTCCCTATACTACAGTGCCCTTCATAAACTTTCAGATCATCCCTTACATGGGGAAGTAGACCCTTTATTTAAACCCCAAAAATTCACAACAGGGTCCGAATCGTCACAGTAACATTTTTATAACCACCAGCTTCACTATCACAAATTCCTGCTTTTGCTTTAACCCCCTGAAAAATGCTCCTTATAAACTGACCACCAGTAAGAGAACATACTGAGACTAGAAAAGCAACCACTTACTCTGAGAAACAGGCTGAAAATACTAAGCGTTTTTGCTAAAATACCCATTTCAGACAGTTCAGATAGAGGCCAATCAATGGAATCAGTCTGCTATCTTCAGTCCTGCCACCAGAAAATTAATATTGAAACAATCCTAAAAAGGCATTATTCTGTGGGAAAGGCGGAGCCAGGGAAATCACTCTGCAGATGAAAGCCTTTCCAGAGGGATACACTCTCCTCTTCCTCCTCTTCATCTTCTGAAAGAGAATGCAGGTCCTGGGAAACCAAAACCACTGAGCCTCCCCTTGGCAGCCTGGTGTGCTCACCTGAGAAATGAGGACTTTAAAGCGAAGGCAGTACAGTCAAATGTCATGGAGACACTTGTGAATTTTAAGTTTGATCGTGCACACTTCTACTGATGGAATCATTAGGCTTCCTCAATGAATAGGATTTGTTTGAGATAGGAACATTTCCCATTGCATTTAAAAAATAAACAAATAAAACTAAATATGCACTTCTAAGCCTTTTTACAAAATGTCTGAGTTGGTTTTCTGTGCTAGCAAATCCAAATTTGATAACTGTTACCAGTCAAATAATACTCAGTCTTGTGACCGTATCTTTTCCCTGGAAGTCATAGCTACTTCCACCCATATAAGCAAAACCAGGGGACATAATTCTGAATTACCTGTAAGCCTCCAAACCCTACTCTTTTTGTCCTCTTCTGTTTAGAATCTCATATTTCACATATCAATGAATACTTCAGTGCCTCATCATATATTTCATGTATTTGTTAACTTCAGATCTACAGGGCACCAAGCAATCTGGTTTCTAACATGCAAAAAACCCCAGTGACTTAAAAAAACCCTCTTATTTCTCTGTAATTCCAATCACCTTAATCTGCATTAATAAAAAACAAAGCAACAAAATCCCCTAAGGTATTTCTCACCATGCTAAAAAACACATCGTTGTTCTCCTTTGCAGGTTATAATGACCTGTCACATACAGTACGAGAAAATTCTTGACTGATTTTTTTTTTTCTTCAAATTAGTTACTTCCTTTGCTCTCAAACATAAATATTGCACATTTCTCTCATTATTTTCTTTATAAAGAACACTAACATACTTGTGAGCTTTAACTGTCATAAAAAGATTATATGGACACAGCAAGTAGGAAATGAGATAAATTATTTGGGTTTTGGAACTATGTGGAAACATCCACTTCTGTGAAGTTTCATCCAAAAATATACTGTACCTACTGTACACCAAAGTTCTGACCAGGTACCCACGAAAAGATGCAGTCACTGATTTCAGAAAAGACAAAACCGGCACATTTACCTAAGAAATCTAATTCTGTATTTATTTAAAGCTGTTACCACTTAGAAACCTTGTCAGTCTTATTTCGAATGATCGTATGGTTTTAAATTACTTTTTCTCATTTCCCTACTCGGTTCCCAAAACTATACAGTAACTGAATATTCTATTTATGAAGATTTAATTTTATTTTGGCTCATTAGCAGTATCATTTTCTGAATCAATTGCTCATCTGTACAAATAAACTGTTCATTTCTTCAATTTGAAAAATCAACACAACCTAATAATATTGCTTCGTTTTCACCTTAAACTTCTGCTTTACCATATATCCAATATATTTTAAACACTGGAGTGCTCTAAGATTTACAAATAGACTGAATATTTGTTAAGGCTAAATGCATTATTGTAATCCTACATACGATAGTGCCTGAATGTATAAAACACTGTCATATTTCAATGAAATATTTAAATGAATACATTTTTCTTAAGAAAAACCAAATCTTTTTCCTAAAAAATATACTATTTTCACTCAATACTACCTTAAGTTATCTAAAAATACCTGCAGATGTAGCTAATCTATATAAGTAATTACCTCTAGGGAAGGAAATTTTAAATAAATATCTAAGAGCCACAAAAATCATTCCTCACTCTAAAAAATTTGCCTTAGTCTCTGGCAGTAATACCTAATCTACTATGTTACTGTAAACCATGTGTATTTATTCATACAGAAAAAATTAGAAGTCCTCAAATGATAATTCTCATCGTAAAGGAAAATAGCCAAAAATACAGGTTATGTGGGGAAATTACAAAAAATGGACATTCCAACAGGAATAAATTAGGGTCGTGGGGATTTGATTCTACATTTCAGTCTGCAATTTGGGCATGTTATCTGGTCAAACTCCTGAATCTTTCAAAATATTATTTACTGAGAAGAAGACTATGCAAGTACTGAAACATATTTAAGACAGTTTGGTTTAATTTTTAATTGAAGAATGTTCTTTTCCTTTACTCTTTTGTGACAACTGCCCGCATCCTCATTTCCTAGACTAGTACAAGCCCTGCTGGGTGAAAGCCACTTGCCTGCGACAGTGACATTATCCAAAGTGTTTTCAGTGGAATTGGTGTATAATAAATTCACAGGGTCTTCCCTTTTCGTGCAGCAGCACCTCTCGGCTGTGGATTCATTTCTACTGCCAATATTCTCATCTGATTTCAGGAAGAAATCTGATGCTAACAACCCTTGAAAGGACAAGAGCACAAAAGAGAAGTGGCCTATCTATCCGTGTAGTTCAAGATGAATGAAACGCCAAAGTGCCAGCACATATGTCAAAGGTGGGATGTAGAAAACAGCTCACATGTAAATATATTTATAGTGATACTACTTCTGAGATCAGTGTATCTTTTTCTACTAAGGCCTGGAGACAAATTATAAAATTAATCAAGTAAATCCTTAATAGCTACATTTTTTTTCTCTTACACACAAAACTTTGAAAATTAAGTATGCTCTCATATTACTTTTGCTGTTTCCACTTCTCCCTCATTTAGCTGCATCTGTCCCATTCAAGTCCTTCATGTCATCTGATTCATATCCACGGAGAGAGTCACTGCGTTTGTTATCTTTATTTTTCCAGGTATTTTGGAATCATTGCCTCCAGGACTGATATAAGGAAAAAAACCAGTCAACAGTCACTCCTCCTACCCTGAAGTCACATCCACAAAGAGCCCCCCTACGGGGTCCACATGAGATAAAGAAAGGCTGCCCCTGAACTGTGGCTCCGAGATCTGTGCACTGTCCATCAGCTGATTCACTGGCTGCTTGAAACACTTTCTTGAAAATTTTTATTTGCACTGGTGAAAAGATTTTCAGGTGACACAAAAAAAATGCTAAAATAAAACGACACAGTTTAGGCATGGAAAGTAAATGGAGATCCAAATGTAAAAATATGTGAGAGGAAAATATCCAAGCTCTGAAATGAACTCACTATACATTTTTTTATTTTCTTTTCCCTTTTGTTTTATTTGATCAACATGGTGAAATCTCAACATTTTTTTGATGTTGACAAACCTGACGTTACCACTAAAATGTGTTGAAATTGACATTTTATAGTCATTCTTGTTGTATGTAGATATAAGGCAGCTAACCTCTGGCAGTAGCTAAGCTCTAATCTACCCCATCCCCACTACATTAGGCAAGGTGTCTTGAATTTTTACCAAAATCTACTCATATTAGGGACAAAGTGTCGAGGGACAAAACTCAGAACAGCAATACAGTACAGAAAATCTCCAAGTAGAAATGTTTTGCTTTTCTACCAAAGAACCAGAAGAAAGGCTGTCCCACAAAGCCAAAATAATTCTTTTATTACTATACATTGTAAGCGTCCACACACCAGGTGAAATCGAGCAGTAAATAATGCTGGACACTGTACAGCCCTACAGTAAAACAGTCTCTGCCCCAGATTACAGTCTCCAGAAACCCAACAAAGGATATGGGAGGAAAACAATGTAGCACAGGAATGATCAGTGCAATGGCAGCACACTGTGTTCCTTCCATTTTCTTTTACGGAGAAGGAAAAAATAATGCAAGATTAGCATCACAAAAGACAAAAGTGGAAAGACGATGGGATATGATAGGAGCCAGTGAGAGCAGGGAAAAGGTGATAAGGAATAAAGTGGCGTGCAGGGTGCTGGAGTTACACAGCGCGTTAAGCGAAGTGATGCGATTCCGAGAGCAGGCAAAAAAGGAGGCTTGTGCAAAACAGCCAATTAGGAAAAGCAGGGGAGAAACAATCAAAAAATATCAGTCACCATCAGCCTCCTTCATATGCTACTTGTGCAGCTGCTCTGCTGGCTTCAGTCTTTGGTTCAATGACAAGACCCTCGATGCCATAAGGGAAGCTGGGCTGACTGCATGACAGAGGAATTCAATTTAAAAGGTGAAGAGAACACACCACATAAAAAGTAAGCTTGCAGAGAAAAGTGATATGCAGCAACTAAATACAGCAATATTGATTTTAGCAGAAATGCACAAATTAGACATACGTAACAAGTGAGGGCTAATACTTGCAGTTGAAATGTGTATCTGCATTACACCTCTCAGTCTGAGTAAAGACGAGTCCTTACTACACTAATATTAGTCTGACACAGAATACAGAATATTTAAATGATATCATGAACTCAATCTTTTCTCCTGTAGTAAGTCATAGCATTCTAAATAGTGACTGAATGGATGATGCTAAGCATTTTGTTTTTACTGTAATGAATCTCAAATCAGTTATGACTGCAAGTTACTACACATGTAACATGTTAATCCTAATACAATTTCCACTGCCTTGTCAAAGCACGGCAAAACTCACACTTGTTGACAGTTTCAACAACGAGGTCAAGCAGTGAGCAGTCCCCAGGAATGAACTGCTTTACCTCCAGAGGTGGTTACTGCAGAAGCAGAAGAGCCAGTACTGTAACAGCTCTGCCACTTTTGCAAGAGATCTTATCAGGGACTGTCACTCTGCAACCTTGCCCAAAAATCACATCCTCATGCTATTTTATTTGTAATTACATTGACTTAAAAGATGATTTTCTAAGAGGTAGTTAAAGGATAACAATGCAGCGACCTTAAAGAACTCTCTTACTTTAAAAACTTCACTTGTATTTTGAAATTTAACCTATAATGGCCAGGATTTAAAATGAAGCATTTCTTTTAAGTTAGAAATAACAATTAGAGACCACTTTGCTCTCAGACAATCATACAGATGAAATTGGCCTATGGAAAATGATCACAGAACCCAAACTGATGTATGATCCAGAACACCCAAATTAAAGTTTCCAGTGCTACACCGAGTCTTATTTTGAAAGCTCATACTGCACACTGCAATATTCTAATATTCCCTCATGTAACTGAACATGTGAAAAGGCTCTTCCTTCAGCTTACCTTGCACATCCTCTCTGAATTCTTCAAAACAAGACTCAGCCAACAATCAAATGGACTGCACTGAATTATTTTTATTATGTTTATTAACCAACTGAGATGAAAACTGTTCTCATGGATGAAAACATTAAAATTCTCAATTATGAATGCACTTTATAATTACTATTTGATATTGTTTCCATATATCTGAAAAAAAGAAACTGACTGGGTAATTGACTAAGCAGTTACCTGGTTTCAGGGGATTTGAGTCTCCTTCCTTGTAATTCAGTGGCAGAACTCTACCTGACTTAAAAACCAATGATCTCTTTATACGCTTCTACAAGTCCTACTAAATAGAAAAGTCCACTTCTGTGTAACTCTTCAGGTCAGGAAGACTGCACCTGAGGCAGCAGATTTGAACGTGTTTGGTTCCTAGAAGGACATTAATCTAGAGGGTTTTTTCTGATTTCATATAGTACATTCAATTAAATAAATATGATCACAAATGACACTATATTCTATGAACCATTAACTGAAGAAGCAGAAACGTCAGTGTCAGAATCATCTATGAATGTATGCCAAATCAGAGCTCCACTCTGCTTTACATTCCTGCTGACAGTTCCCATAATGAGCATGCAGCATTAAATAAAAACCATGACCTGTTTAAACAAAGATCAGAGCACCAGCTTTATCTTCGCATTCTCTAATGTTTGTTGTTTGGCATCACAAACTAACACCAAAGCAAGTCTCTTGTTAATAGCAGCCCAGAAGGTTTTCATATAGGGCATGAGGTGATGGCTCTTGTCCACCAAGAACATTTGTGTATCTTTAAAATGGGCATTTTACTTCACATGAACATATACAGGTATTCTCTGCAGTTACTCTGCTTTGAGTTAGACCACAGGAGATCAGGAAGAGAAGAAATGAGATAGAGGGGATAATGTACAGGCAAGAAATTTTAAAGATTTTTATGTCTCAGATAGCTTGAGACAACGAAACAAACTGCGAGAGCCAAGCTAAAACTGTTTAAACATACCATTGAAATTTCATGGGTAGTAACTATTATTAATCAGTTCACATATGTATCATACATGGGAAAACCACTACATTTAATAATTTCGAAGAAATCCATATACAAATAGAAATCAGTCCTCTCCCCATTTTTGTAGTACACTAGCCGATAATATACAGTGTCTGGCATCACGAAACTGTTTATTACGAATAGGTGCAACACAGATTGCCATTTTACAATGACTCCATAACTGGTCTTCTCAAAAGATGTATGATTTTTTGGTAGTCAAATTTCAGATATACACTTTTAAAATGTAGCCTTGCATTTTAAATATCTACCTTAGAAAAACTGAGAGTTCACTTCATCACAAGCCAGTTGCGAAGTTTAATAACCTTGCCTAGTTATCAATTTATCCAGAATATCCAAAGCTCCTTTACACTAGTCTAAATTAACCACAAAATTCATTAAACCGAAGTTGAAATGGCTATCAATACCATACATGATCAGCAGATCTCTCAGTGATAATACTGTCAAGGTACAGACTGTGCAAGCAGAAATCTTCAACTATTGATCTTCCGCCAAAGAGAATGGAACGTTTAAAATCTGATCAGTTTCTTCATGTTTCCCATCTGTACCCTCCGTGTTAGCCACGGACAAGTACACCATTTATAAATGTATTCCACACTACCCATCTGAAAGCGCGAGATATAAAACGCTGGTTCTAAGAAAGCAATGAAAAGAACTGAAATCTCTACCTAAACGACCCCAATCATTTTTTTTTTTGTCTGCTCTACTGCTTTGAGCGTGCTGGATACCAAATAACAGCGCAATAAATTAGATGCAAATCGGCATGAATCCTACCAAACTTATCGAGCGGTTTCCTCCCGGAACAAAACTTTGGAGGTCACTCGATCCTCTCCTACGACAAAGGGAAGTTCTTCCTCTTCCATCACTCCTTCCCCCGGCTATGCGAGGGGAAACTATCGGGGAAGGCGCACACGGCTTTTCCACGGGGGCTTCCTTCGCGATGTTGGCTGGTGACACTAAGCACGACGGGGGGGATGCGAGGGACAAGCGGCCAGGACGCCCGGGGGTCCCAGCCCGGCCTCCGCGGCAACTCTGCGAA
>VZTF01005326.1:385733-404711 GCA_013397755.1 Cnemophilus loriae | reverse complement strand
CTGTCCCCTCCCGCCGCGGGCGCGGGTCAGCGGGGGCGGCGCGGGGCCGCCTCCGGCGGGAGGGGAGCCTGCGTCCCCCGGCCCCGCCGAGGGGCTGCGCGGCCCGGGGCACAGCCGAGGCAGCATCCTTGGGGAGCGTGTGCGTGTAGTTCGGAGGCAGCAACTCCGTGCCGGCCTTTCGGGGGGTTGGGGGGTGCCGCTCGTCCCCCTTCTTCCCGCAGCGGTCAGGGGGAAGTTTGGCGGCGGGGCTCCGGGGCGATTCTCCGGCCAGCGCCCCGGGGCCAACGGAGCCGCTGCCCGTCCCTTCGGCGGCGCAGATGGTGGTGGGCGAGAAGGGCACGAGTGAGCCGGGGCGACTCCGGAGGTCCGGTCCCGGCGGAGTACAGGGGGACACGGGGGTGGCCGAGGGAAGGTCCCTTCCCTGACAGCGCCTGGTGTATTTCTCGGAGGCACCGAACACGCACGGCTTTCCTCTGCTTCAAAATCAGGCCATCGTAGAATCATAAATATATAATATTACACTCCTATGATATTATGAGTAGAGAGCAGGAGAGTTAAATGCATGCATTGAGGAGAGGCAAATTACACGTAAAGGGCTTTACTGCACAACTGCAGAGCGATTCTCAAATGAAAAAATATTCAAATCCTTACAAGAATAAATTTAATTCCTGCTCGCATGTTGCCATATCACCTGCTAGGCAAGAAAGCGTGCTGGATATCTAGCAGCAATTAGTGGAGTTACATCTGGGTTTGGTACACATGGTGACTTACTGCTGATCAAACAGCCGTCTGAAAATCCCGAGCTGGAAAATACCCACTCTGGGCAAGAAAATTGTACCTTGCACATTTCCTCTATATCAGGATGAAACCGACAGCCCTGGGAAATGTTCTGGAGGAGATAAAGGAAGCCATCTAGCCCCACATACGGCCCTGTATGACCGAGCAGAGGCCAAACTCGCACGCGGGCTCTGCCCGGGGAAGCGGGACCCGTCGGCTGCCCCCTGAGCAATTCCTGTGCTCTGGGCAGAGGCTCGGAACCCCAAAACTGGACCTGAAGCCCTTCCCCCGCAGCTTCCATTGCTGGCAAAACATACACATTTATCTCGAAAGTTTGTATTTTGACATGTCAGCGGTTTTGCAACAATAGAAATGTGCTTGAGAAATTTTTGATCGGCCTAATGGTTGGGACCTATTAGAAGCTGCAGAACATATTCACAATCAATTCGCTTATTCAGATGCATGAATACAAGCTTAGAAAAGTAATTACAGGCACCTTTTTTTGGAAATCTTGAGGCTGTGTGGTTTCCCCATGGGAAATATGAGTAATAAATTCCTACTTTAAAAAAAAAAAAAGAAGTAAATGCGCTAAGCATCGTTCTTATTTATTTTTGTCTTTAATATTAAAAATTGTTGATTAAATATTCCAGATGAAGCAAGAGTGCCTGGATGCAAATCCTTAATTTAAACTATTCTTTAAAAGAACAAGCAGAAAGGTTTGATATTGGTAATTTAGATCTTCTTTTCACTTTTTAAATTTTAGTTGCCTTTCGTAAGGGAAATGGATTTTTCTTTCTTGGTGAACGAGTAAACATAAATCAACTGATCAGTATTAGCAGATCTGGCTATTTTGATTTTTCAACTGAGAGTTAACACTGTATCTGTAGAGTTAACACCATATCTATACACATTAAATACACCTGGTTTAAGTTTAAAATATTTTATTCAAAAAATTAATTTCTCACCCTCTATTGTCACAAAATGGTGAATAGTACTTGACATTTTTAGTTATTTATGATTTGCATCAAGTTCTCTTTTATGAAAACTGACATTCTATTAAAATTTATTTGAGGTCATTTAAAATTGTTCATTAAAACTATCTTAAATATGCTTGATGTGTTTCAAAAGTATCTTTGCATTTTAAAATATTTTATGAAAGAACTGAAATAATGGCCTGTAGAAGGGGAATTAAATTGGAAGCTTCTGGTAGCCACAGCTTTGACAGTCTTAGAGAAAGCAGATCTTATCCTCTTACACTTGGGTTTAGCTGTAGATTGACAGAGGAAAATAGGCAATCTTACTTTTTCTTCTCTAATGTTGATTTTTCAGCTTTAATAGTCCTTAACTGAACTACTCAAATGGACTGAAACAAAGAAGATATTCACCCTGCCTGCAGAAGAAACTGCAGCTCTCAAAAATTGGTCTCCTGCATCAGTTACATCCTGTTCCATCTGCTTAGCCAGGGTCTTCTGTCAGGCCGGTGGCGTCACCTTCCAAAGCTCAGGAGCAGCAAACACCTCTTTGGCTGACTGTCTTAACTCCTGCCAGCGTGCCACAGCAAGGGAAAAGCTCAAGTTAGCTGCAGGATCAAGTGTCAATTGAAGAGGTGCAGACAAAATTTCAACAAAATGTTCCTTGATTTTTTTTTTTTTTTTAATAATGCATTTTTGGGGAAGATATTATGGAATAATGTTGTCCAGCAAGGACAGTATTTGTAGATATTTTGATCAAATTCTGGCATAATGAAGCAAGGGACCCCTAAATAGTTACCTTTGGTTGTACAAAGAGATTGTTCCTTCAAGGTGGAAAGGCTTATATATCTCATTTTTGAATGATTAGTTTTGAAGACAGAAAATGCTCTATGCGAGCACTTAGGTAGCAACAGACAAAAATTAATTTCAACTGATAGGGGAGGAAATGATCCCCTTATCTAAAGTGAAAGGCAGTTGGGCAAATGAAGTTCAGACGATCACTGGGGAAGGCAGAAATGGATAATAAATATAATCCTGTATAACGGTGCATCATTTCGGCTGAATTTTTGTACTTGATTTGGCTTCTTGGTGGTTGGCAATTATTTACGTGTAGTTTAAATTAAACCTGTGCTTCAAAACCACCCATTAAATGAACAAATCCAGCCCATTTTGGGGTTTTTTTATGTTTCTTGAGCGGTTTGATTTTTACAGATAAGAGTTATAGCAGACTTCTGTCAGCACAGTGTCACAGCAGAAGAGGAGCAGTAGACTACTGCTGAGTGACAGCCTACAGCTCTGAAATGTGCCACCCATCCTCTCGTAGGTTCTCCATTCCCCATACCGTGTGCTTCTGTGACATGTCAGACTTCCTGCACATGCCCTGCAGAGCTCGTCTGTGCCTGTGCACTCCAGCCTGCACTTCCCAAGCCGGTCTGACTCACGCTCCAACAGTGCTTTCCTGAGGGATCAGATGGAATGCGCGTGTGCGAGGAACAGCTGATCTACACAATCTGGGCGGTCTTTGCCAGGACATGAGGAAATGTGGTGTACCTGAGCTCTGAGGCATGGCTGTACATCCATGAAACCTGGGCAAATACGGAGGAACATCAGGTTGTGCCTGGGCATGGTTATCACGTGGAGAGAATGCTGGGTTGTCCAGGATGGAAAGACCTGTTCCTCAGACAGTGGAACTTCACACTGCTTACATACACACACACACACATACACACACACACAAATAAAAGTTTACAGGTTTGGTTTTTTTTTGCTAAATTTTACATCTTTTCCACAGAAATTTGAAAATGGGTCTGATGAATGACTAATATCCCATCATCATTTCTTTAGTGGGGAGGAGTTCTCTAACCTGTATCTTTAAGCTAATAAATACACAGCTGGTTCTTAACACTAAACTTACCAATCAAATCAGCCTCATGTAGTTTTCCAGTAAACCTTAGCGATCTCCTTTCAGCTGTGGTGAGGTGTTCCCTGCAATTCCTCATAAAGTACAGAGCTGTGGTACTCTGCCTGTCAGGAAAAAGCCTGGAGCCACATAGCGATGTATCTGTTCAACAGTGTGAAAGAGAAATTCCCTATTCACAGCCCCACACAGTCAACGTTGCTGCTGGTAAACTTTAAATTGCCTGAGTTGCTTAATGTCATGATTAAAAGCCATTTGTTTCTTTCTTGTCTTATGCTGTGTTTGGCAAAACAGAAGGGACAAAAGTCTCACAATTGCTTGCATGCCCGGCAAACAATTGTACATTGCCCATTTGTATGGGTTTTTCTTGTTCTTAAAAATATGGTCTAATAATACTATAGATACCATAGGACCTTTTCATTTGCCCATTGTGAGCAAAATGAAAAGCTGAATTCTTGAATACCAAAGTGCAATTCTATGACTTGTGAAACTGAGTAGGTATATCCAGCAGCTACAGAAAGATGACAGGACAAAACCTCAAGCAAGCCATCATTGTTTCTTCCCAAAACTGCTGAAAAATTGGCTTCGGAATGTCATTCAGCTTTTAATTAAGACAAATGAGAAATGTCACAAATTATGCATATTACAGGTCACAGCAAAACCATGGAGAATGTAGAATTTCTCCCTAGAATTTCTCCTTAAATTACTGATGTAATTCCAAGTCTCACTTAACGTGAGGTTTTTTTTTTGAAGTGTACTACATGTCAGAGGCTGAGATACTACAAATAACTCTAAAACCTGAATAGCAGTTGCTTATGTTCCTAACAGTAAGATGTTACAAGAATCTGCATCCTCCTGTATTAAAAATAGAAAACGAAGTAGAGAGAATAAAAAAGAAAACA
Source organism: Cnemophilus loriae (assembly GCA_013397755.1). NCBI lineage: Eukaryota > Metazoa > Chordata > Aves > Passeriformes > Corvidae > Cnemophilus > Cnemophilus loriae. The sequence goes on along the minus strand of VZTF01005326.1, from coordinate 400,143 downwards.
AAGTATTTGCATTTTGAAAGCTGTAGAATTATATACTTGGAACAGCTCTAAAAGATGAGCTGCTTTTCAGTGTTATAAATTAAAAAATATTACTGGGAGACCATCAATAGCAATAAAAGGTTTTTTGGTTGGTTGGTTGGTTGGTTGGTTGGTTGGTTGGTTGGTTGGTTGGTTGGTTTTTATCAGTGATATGTATTCTTCAGCTCAGGGGAAAAAGTCCATTGCAACAATCAAGTGGACATATTTGTGCTCCTATTTTAGGAACATTTTCCTTTTATAGGCATTAAACACAGTTTACTACTGGAAAATTTTCATTTATTATATCTGCTTCATGTAGCGTCTTTCATGTAAACATTATAAAAAGGATTAAGAGTTGGATTTAGAAGTTGGGGTTTGGGGGTTTTTGGCCTTTGTTCTCATTTTGTGTTTTATTTCTTTGGAGAACTCTTTTTTTCTCCCCTTTCAGGAAATTTCACATAATCTTTTCCATTCGTCATCAGCCAGGTTGCTGATTACCACAGTAACTGCCAAGCTTTCAACTCCTTGTCATCAATGGGCTGTGAATGACAGACAGCATTAATGTTGGCAAGCTCCCACTCTCCTTTTTGCCTTTCCCAAATGTAATTAAACTGCACTAATACAGCAAAAGAAAAGCTGCAGCTTTATTTTACTCACCCTAATAACATAACAATTAAATCAGAGAGGCACACAATTCAGTCAAATAAACCCATCACGACAGGGAAATTCAGAGGTAAGGGAAGTGTGGATCTACCATTTAGAGAGAGACATGAGTAGAATCTTCCTTTCCTTTCCTGGCACTCCAGCGACTGCACTGTTTGACGTTCGGCAAGACGATGAGTCCAGCATTTGAGGAACCACTCTCTTACAGCCTGGGGAAAGGCCTCCAGTGCTTCCTCTTCTGTTGCACCTTTGGTTTCAGCATAAAGGGAATGATTAGCTTCTCCTACAAATGATCTGCTGTCCTCCGGGTAGGGGGAACCGAAAAAGATGAGGGTCAGAATGTACAGTTCGGACAGCACTGCACGTCTTGTCCACCAGAAGGACATGGCATTCTCCTGAGCTTTGAGGATGTCTTGAGCCTTTCTTTTAAAGTCTGTAGTGGCTAGAGGACAGTCAGGAGTCAGGAACAGGGAGAAACCAAAGTCCTCACCTCACTTGCAGAGCACTGTGGAAATCTGCAGAATGCACAGATACCACTGAAGCAGATAAATTATCAGGAGAGGAATATAAATACATCTATATATGTTTCCCTGGACTGAGGCCAGTGAAGAAGTTACTGGCTCATAGAAAAGCAATGGAATTTCCCCATAAACCTCTCATTTCTCGCAGCAGTGTTCTAGGATAGGAAGCAAGCACTCCTAAGGAGGCTGAGAACTGCCTGCCATGAGCTCTGTTAGCACAGCTCTGAGGCTGGCAGGAGAGCCTGTCTCATCCTTCAAGCCGTCCTTAAAAAGTAACACAGTTGGCTTACAAGACAAAGCAAATTTACAGTAATGCAAAGGAATAGTTTGACTAAATGCTGACAGAAGAAAATAAAGATTGTTACACAACAAGCCAGAAACAAGGGTCACTATACTCAAATGGAAAAGTCAGGACCCTCCTCAGCCTGTGTTTGACCAAAGTAGACACAACTTCCAACATGACAATCGTTAGGCCAGCCTGGCTAAACAGGCTAAGTCAGTCTGTCTGCTTGTGCAATTTGGGTGACTAATGGTGACTGTTAGCAGACAGGTGGTACCTTATAAATCCAGCCTGTGCCAAATTCTCTGAGGAACTGTTCAGTACATACTGTAAGTAAGTAAGTAAGTTCTGTGGAGTAAGTAATTTACAACTCTGAACAAATTGTCCTACAATGCCAAAAGCAGTTTAGTATGATGATAATTTTCCGGGGGAAGAAACTTTGGCTGAAATCATCTTTTAGACAAAGTTTAAAGCAGGATGTTATGTGTTACATTTTTTGTAGATCTGGAGCTGGGGTGATTTTTTATATGTTTGCTAATGTGGCTAAAGTGTAGTGAACAGCAAAAAGGAAAAAAAGGGAGGCATGTAAAACATAAAAATGTAAACCCACTAGAGAAAAAGCATAGTTGTATAGGGAAAACACTAAAGAGATGGAGTTGGAGGTTTCTGTTAGATTTGTTCTGATATAGTACTGTTGCTTTAAACAGGCAGTTGCAAAATGGCCCAAAAGACCTTTTGGTTGAGTGTCATGATTTTCTACTTGATTCAGCAAAGATCAAGGCTGCAGTGTTCCAAGCCAGCTCCAGGCCCTCAGAGGGAGAAACAGCACATCAAACACCCACCTCATCTGTTTTTGCCATCAAGCAAAGAAAGAAGAGGCCACAAAGGACATGCAAAAAACATATCAGAAGGGCATAACTGAGCCTTCAGCTGTTCTTGTGTGTCAACCATAATTCTCGTTAGGAAAAAAAAAAAATGGCAGATTTGGTTCCTGTGTAGAAACTACCTTGAACACTTTAAAAGGTTTGCTCTGAGTTACCATGAATAGACGATTCCCATAACTCTGTAAAAATTTAATCTCATTTTCAGACTGAATATTAAGTGAAGATTGGCAATAGAAATTGGCTCTAAAAATGAGAGAAAATGCTTTTATTGCAAGCAAGGTTTGCAGCATTTCAATGTAGTGGCCTTTGATTGCCATAGTGGGCAGCTACATTTGAGGCACTGCTAGAGGAGGCTTTGGTCCAGGACTACTCCTGGCTTACTCACTGCACCTAAATAACACCCTCGGCACATGTTAGTATCTTTGAACAAAATAAGATACATTTACAAACAGGTTGGGATCAGCCCAAAGCTGCTGGCCTGAAACTGCGCCCAAAGCAATGGGGATTGTGTTAAAAAGAATGAATTTTGATCTGGCACATATAACAGTGGGGAGGGAAATTCTGCTCTTAAGATCTTTGGACACCAGAGTGCTCCCCAGAGACTTCCAGATGTGCAGTTTTGAGGGACTTTAATCCTACCAGAGAAGGTTTGTTCCTGTGTTTTGCAATATCACATACCATTTGCATAAAAGGGGAAGAAAAATAATGTTACTTCAACAGTCATTAGGTGATTTACTATTCAGAGATGAAATGGTTCTTTTGACTTTTTCTCTGTTAACTGACCAGGGCTGCAAACCTCATTTTGTATTAGACACAGATGCTACTTTTTATGGACAGGGTATTGATAGAGAAATTAAAATCACTTAAGAGGATGACAGCTCATTGATAGTCAAAGGCTAAACTCTCACAGGAAAAATTACCTTATGTTCTGGTTAAAACTGTAGAATATGTTCACAGCTACTTGTAGGAAAGAGGCTTCTGATGGGAATGGACCAGCAGTAGTTCTTCTGATTCAGAACCAGAGCGGCAACTTACTTCCACCACAGTGTGGAATAGCTGGTGCTATGATTTTGTAGTAACCTAAAAGCATGGACTGAGGCTTAACATTAACAACTATTCATGTCTTGTCCAAATAACTTCATTGTGGGATTGATTATAAATGCCAGTCTGAACAAGCAAGGAGCAAAGAGTTGATTGTTCAGGGCACCAAGCACATTTGGGGAGAGGTGATTTTTTTCCTCCTCTCCTGTATTTTTCAGAAGCACAATTCAGTGGAACAGTTGCTCCAGGGATTCCCAAGAAACTGAGTGATTTCCACAGAGAGAATCTGCTACCAGAGTAGTGTGCTATTTGCAACAGCCATCCTGGAATATAATCTGTCCCAGTGTGAGTGAAAACTCCTGAGTTTTTTTCACCTAAGTGAAAACTCCATTCACAGTAGAAGGGCTCAGAGTTTACCACCAAGTTCTGTATAAAAGATGGGAAGAAAGCAGTAGATTATAAGCTTTGTTAGCTGGCTCTAGATCTACTGAAAAAGAAGGATGTAATGTAATATCATCATTTAAAAACTGCTGGCATTTGAGGTGTTGTAAAGTGGTATGATTTCTTTTGCACGGGTTACAAATGGATGCAGAAGTTGCTAGGAACCATTAAGACATAGGAAAAGCCTCTCTTGAACAGTATTTTGCTAAGCAGATCTTTCTGATATTTTTAATACGAACTAGTATTTATTATTTGTTTGAGAATTTTGCAGTAGTTTCCAAAATTACGTAAAGACCACTTGGGAAGGCAGTGTCAGGGCCCACTAATAAGTCTTAACATCTCTGACCAGCCCCACCTGAGCCCTCTACCCACCGTACTAGAGAGCCCAGGAGCTCTATTTAAGCTCAGCCCCAGCCCTTCATTTTCTCCCTAAGCTTTGTTGGAGAAGTTATGGGTCAGAGCCATGCTGTGCAGCCAGATTTGAACCTGTGTTCTGACTTCCTAGCTTGACCTGAACCTGCTTCATCATCACAGTCTTGCCTTAAGATCTGGGTTCTTCATTGGACGCGGCCACCATCCCTGGATTTGTACCTACAGGCATCCTGGAGTTGTGTGGGATGGAGCCTGGCCGGTGAGGCACCTGCCTTGGTGGCTGCAGCATTCTGCTTGGCTCACCTTCCTCTAGGGAATAGAGCAACCTGCCCAGGTTGCTTTCTCACACATACAAAATAGAGCAGAGTGTAGCAAAGAGGATTAATTAGATTTGAAATTTTGGGGTGGGTCATACGCAGGTCAGGGAAGAAGTTTTGAATTGAAAGTGTTTGTGTAGATTGTGAGACTACAGGAAATCTATTAAGTACCTACCATCCAAGTGCAACAACTTCTGCTAAGATAGTGGAGGAATTCGGAGTGGATGCTGGTAGTTCCACTGGCTTCCTTATCAATAAGAGGCAGAAATTAGCATTTTGTATTCCTTTTGAATCTGTAGGAGTGTAGGCTAGTGCTCCTCACTCTTGGCTGGGTCTGCAGACTTTGGGAAATCTACCTGGAGTTTTTGTGGAGTAACAACTATTTAGGTCATTTAGAAGCCCTTAATTCCAAAGGGAGAAAAACCAAAATGTCCTATGCTTGCTGGCTATGTTTAAAGACAACCTGTGATAAATGGGACTCTTGGGTGTGGGTTCTGTGCTGAGCCAAGACCCAGAGCATATCAGCCCTTCATTTTCATGGAGACATTCAAAGGAAGCTTGGAGTTTCTCAGCTGGGGATATTAGGACTGCAGGGTATGCCAGAGATGACTCTTTTTAAGTAGCAACAGTGTCATTCCTCAGACAAAGAGGATTTGTTAAAACCATCTTAAGCCCTGTTTGATTTCACTGGATCTAAGATAGTTCCTAAATTTCTGGCAAACTTTGGAGATTATCATGTCCTCCCCACAGAACACATCACAGATGGAAATACTTGGAACTGGGAGTTTGAGTCCCTATCACTGCTTTGTGAAGTCAATGCTCATTTTATCTGTGATAATCACTGAGCAGCTGAATGGTTTGGGGAACTTCCAGTTCAGAAGAATTCCTGAAAATATCTCACTTAGATTTGATTTGGACTGGAATCAAGTCTGAAAAGCCCCCTCAAATTTCCACTGAACTGTGAATCTTGCTTTTGAGCCAAATCTGACTGGAAAACTTAAACCAGCTAAACCTTGGATAGGGCCCTACATAGGTCTGATGTGAATGCACGCAGTGTCATTGAAGATAATTTGGGGTTCAGCCCTGGATATAAATGTCATGTCCAACTGAGAGCGTTTCCAGGGTTAAGATTGTTCCTCTCCCTTTCTCATCCTGGAATTTGAGACAGTACTTGTCAACCTCAAAATAGCAAAGGCCATTTCAATAAGAAGCCCCCACCATTAGGACACAATGTGTGGGGTGCCTTAACCAGAAATTTCTGCTCATACACCTGACACTGCTCAGGAGCCTTTTGTCATGTTTCCCTGCAAGCAGCCTGAAAGAAATCTGGACAGAGAATGGAAAACTCCAAAGACAGGTACACTGAGCTACACTTTGGAGTAGCACATGAAAATGCTGTAATAGATAGGGTGTAGCTGCTTAAAATAGTCATTTGTATTGAATCCTCTAGAAAGACTCTTCTCCTTTTATTTCCTTTTGAAGGTGGCCATATAGATGTCAACCTTCTGTCCTAAGCTGCAGTGACGAGTAAGTGAAGTTAACAGATGCAGCTATGAATTGCTTTGAACTGGATCCCAAAGCTTCCCTTATAATTGTAGTAAGCTGTAGGAAGCTGTGAAGCTTCTTCATGAAACACTGCAGTAGAAGTGATGGAGATTTCAATCCAAACAAAGCTCATTGTCCAGAATCAAAGATACAGAGTCTTCTTTGAGTCCTCTTCTGCTCAGGCCAACAGAGTGGCATCAGAGAAATAGCTGACCAACCAGTTTATCCTCCGGCTGGAACAACCTGCAGTGGCCAAAATTGTGAGTCAGCAGGTAAGAGGTGTTATAACACATGTGTTACTTGCTAGGATAGTTATGACAGTTTAGGAACTAGTTTCTCTCTTTTATTCACTGCATGGATCCGGTTTGTCATCTTGTTTTTTGCGAATGGACAGTAGGGAGAAAAATGTTGACACAGGGAGATGCGGATGCTTTCACACTAAAGTTAAGGAATAGGGACAAGCACGAAGGAAAATTCCACAGTCGGAACTTTTTTGTTCATAGTGCCAAGAAAAAGCATGAAAGATAATACTATTAAGGTTGGAAAATAGGAATCTTGTGCCACTGATGTTAGAACTTTGGAAATAATGTGTCAAAGATGTTGGAACATTTAGAATACAATCTTTTACTGTTTCAATGTCATCAACGTGTTGTTCTCACTATTTTCTAAGACAGGAGAACTTACTGAGTCAATTTGTCTTCAACATGTTAAATGTACTATGTGTAGGAGGGCAAGCTAACCTTATTTATATAGTATTACAAGGGAGAATGCTAACTCACTTTTGTACTCTTGAAAACTGTATTTCTTCTGACAGAAAATACCACACATTCAACACTCAGGCAGGTGCGAGAATACTGTTTCTTAAAAGAATGGCTTCAACAAAGAAGAAATATAGTGGGGGGTAACCCTACCTGTGGTGTTGAAGATACACAGAAAAGTTTATTTGGCTCTTGTTACTTTGCTTAAACTGCTCTCAGACCAGGTACTCATCCATCTTCCCTACCCAAATTACCTCTCAGAATGAGACCCTAAGATATCCTTTCTTGCTGACCTTGAAATATTAGTCCCTTTTCTGCTTCATGCATTGCTTTAATCTTCTCAGCTCCACTTTTTTTAACTTAATTTTGTATTGCTCTTCATGATTTTCAGGAAGAGGTTTTTCTCTCTTTCTGCCTTGGTGTTAGTTTTGTTACCCTTTTCCTGCAGGTGTTGATAGAGCAAATGAAACTCAACCGTTTGCACTTTTCTTATCTTTAACTGTGGCCACTTCAAATCTGCTGTGTGATCCTAAGGGTCTCAGTTCTCCACTCTGCTCCTTCTGACTGAGTTGCTTTTTGTCACTGTCTGGTACAACCTGTGCAGTACATCATCTCTCTTCACTGCTGCACATACTCAAATCCAACTGGAAGTTGGGCTACTTTGTGTTAATTCCACATCTTACTGCAATATTCAAGGACTCCACCTCTCTAAGAGTTGCTTCTGACTGAGGTGCTCTTCATGCAAGTGATCTTCATAGTACTGAACTTCTATGGCTGTTCTTTTCACGTCCCCTTCCCCACTTGGTAGCTGCCAAATATCCATGGTATTTTCGTTGTTACTTTTCCTATATACCCGTCTCCTGTACACACACATACAACTGAGATTGTTACTGTGTGTATTCCTGTACCTATCTTCCCTGATATTTTCCTGCAATCTGTTTGAGATCAGCAGTTATCTGAAATTTCACCCTGAAAATCCAATTTAAATATATGCTCTTTACATTTTTAACTTTTGCCCTTTTCATTTTTCCCTGCATGAATTTCCCTTCTCAAAGCAGATTGTTCCTCCAGTCTCATCTTTTTCAACCCTTACTTTTTATGTTTTCTAAGCAGCTTTGTATTTCCTACACTTTCAGTGGCTGTTGGTCAAACCTCATCGTGTACATTTCAGCAGAGCAGTCATCCAATGTAATTAAAATTTCTAACAGCCCTTTTACCCCCTAGCAAAGGTAGGTTTGGTAATATTTCTAGGTGATTAATTAATCCTTAAATGCCTTCCTGCTTCTGAGAGGGATGCCATATGTCTGACATTCCCCGCTTCAAGCAGAGGTGATGTAACTGCTTTTGCTAATCATGTGAAAGGTGTTATCATATGCAGAGAGAGGATAACAAGCAGGCTGAAGGCAAACAAGTCTAAGGGGTTCACAACTTGAGAGGCATGGTCTGACACCTCTCTCCTTTTCCTCCCCACTCTGCCAAATATTTCTTCAAAACATGACTGGCTTCTTCTCTTGCTAAAATAGGGGTCCTTGCCATACTGTGTCTCATGTCATAGATACTACAATCTGTTCTACTTTGGCTTTGTAACAGCAACCTTACTTATTCAAGCTAAGCCACTAGAAGCCATAGTCCTTGGATGTCAGTCTCTCTTTCCCTCTCCACTTTAAATTGTTGTATTGGCTTTTCACACTGAGCAGAACATTATCAGCTGCCTTTCAGCACCCAGTGCCTGTCTGGTGACATTTCTGTCAGCTTGAACCCTGCAAACACCCTGCTTCTACAAACTGGTATGGACCGTCCTCCTTCCCTGCTCTCTTCAACCAAATCCATGTGCCTGGACCATTGTGCTTGATGCAGTGCCTTGCAGCCTCACTTATCAGCTGCACTGCAGTAATTTTCTCATTCTTCTGAATATTGCCATTAATGACATTAAATGTCCAAAAGAAACAGTCCAGTCCTTAAATATCAAAACTAGGCTGGTGCCTTATGGAGATGTACATCTCATTGTTCACTGTGGTGTCTCAAGAAAGAGAAATCTCTGACTGAAAATTTTGTCATGGTTGAGATGTTTGCATGGTCACTCTTTCTCACCTGGATCTTTGACATCTAAAAATATCCTAATCTAAATAACCCTCTTTTCTGCAGCAGAGCTAATTGTAATGTTTCTGGTCACTTAATTAACTAATGCTTGGAAAATTTGGTTAGTCAGGAACCCTTGCTGTCTGGCAAGTTTGTTAAAAGCTGTTAATGACTTGTGGAGGTACTCTGGGAGAGATAGATGTGCATGTGCGCACTGAGAACATGATTGCACAAGTGAAAACCCTAGGAAGAAGCTTTTAACGTTTGTGGACACAATATTAATCTGTTTTATTGTTACACACCATGTTTATCTCCCCTCACTGTCATTCCTGATAATGTTGTCTCACCTTTTACCTCTTTCATTGGTTGTAATTCATTCTTATACCAGCATTCCCTTAAGTTTCCATGGGTTTAAGATTACAGGTGACATGAGGTTTCCTTCTCCTGTCTTTTGTAGTTTGGATCATCACCTGGAAAATAGGCCTGAAAAAAAAATCCAAGTGTATGTATCCTGTGGACATATAAAATAATGTATGTAAACTGCTTTCAAGGAGTTCCACAAGTTTGTGGGTTTGAGGATATTTTAACTTAGCACAAGGCAATTGAAAAAATAGTTCTGTACCAATGTGTATAGAGAGAGAAGTTGGATACTTCTTTTCTCAGTTTTATTGCTTTTCTTGAAAGAATAAAGAGCTCTGGTGGCAGAGGACACATCTGTATCTGCATTTTAGACAGTGGCAAGCACTCAATACAGTCATTGGTGGGCAGGCCAACTCACAAATAGGGGCGCTTTAATAACATGTCTAAACTCAGAATTTGGGCGCTCTTTTGAGGTCCTCCAGGGCTCACACAGTGTGACTCCATTTGGTGATAATGCTGGGAACTTTATAAAAGCAAGGCTAAACAAAAATAAGTAAAAACCCAAACAACCACCAAAACTCTCACTTGAGACCTGAAGTTTGGATATTATTTAAACCACAAAGCAAAATCGGGGAGAAGCACAACTAGTAGCTGTTGAAATAGGTCTGGAAGTTGGAAGACTCTTCATTTAGTTTCAATGATGCAAATCCTTTCAAGGATTCAGTGAGCTGGAGCAGGAAAGATTTGAGTTATTTCTCCGGAGTGGGTGAAATGACAGTGACATAAAAATATCTTTTTGATATCTGATGGTGTTAGGGTTTTAGCTAAAGTGTACTTGAATTAAGAAAGCATGACTTGTAATGGGACACTGCAAAATGAGGTCTGTGCCACACTGTAACTGTCATGTTTTTGGATTTTACTGTGAATTTAATGAATTAGAGCTAGGTTTGTTCAAATACGAGCAATAACAAGTGAGGTACTTAAAATTCAGGGTAAAAGAAAACAAGATGGAGTTGCAGTGTCCCTGTAAGCTCCATGGAGCAGGCTCTGATTCTTTCTCAGCACTTGCACCATGCCCAGATTAATAGAAGGACCCTAATTATGGATCTGGAGCAAGAGAATAGAAGATAAATTAATCTTCAAGAGACCCAAATCACAAAGCAATAGCATCTGACAGGAAAATGTCATTAAACATGTTGCAAACATGCTAAAATTAAATCTACTAAGGGGATGCTTAGTCAAAAGATTTTACAAAGTTGGGTGCTTAGTCTACAAAATTCCTGTTATATTCTGTATATATATTAGGCAATGATTTCTGTCTTCCTAAATTTGTTATTTGTTTAATTTTTTCCTAATTACTCTCCTTAATTTTGTTTCATTACTTCCCACAATGTTAAACTACATGAAAGAACATCTACAAAGTGAATTGTGCTTATCACTATCCAAAATGGAAGTATAAAAAAAACTCCTAAACCTGTTAATTCTGCAACTGCTGAGGCATCTGTGCTGTAGCAAGGTCACCACAGGGAAGATTCTCTGGTCTCGACTCAGTTCCACCAATAAGTGATTCTGGGTACCGTGCAACTTTCACTGATGTTGACGTTAAAACTCAGAGTTTAGTGACTTGTTTTGAGTCATGCAATCGTATGCCTTGATTTACTTGGGCTAAAAAGGAACTGAATGAAGAATAGAATAGAATAAGCTTTTTTTCCCTGAAAAAACAATTCTAGGGGGAGGATGAAAAAAGGGAGTAAATGAACTACTGGAAGAGAGAAGAATAGATCTAAATAGGAGAGAAATTGAGAGATTTGAGTTGATACACAAAGGATTTCTAAGCAATGCTCAGATATGCCCTTAAACTTTGTCTTGTACCTGAAGTCCCTGTGAGGTAAACCTGAGTTCATACCTTTGATACCTGGTTCTGGGGAGGTTCATAGATTCTCTGCTTTCCTGGAAAAGCCCTAACTAGAGGCAAGATGATTTTTTGGAATAGACCTATCTTTAAATCCTCTTTCATATTTTTCCTTTTTCTCCAAAACTGTCCTAACCATTAAACTACACAAGGCCACATAATAACCTCAACTTTATTTGAACAACTTTCCTTATGAATCTGGCCACTTCTTTCTAAATCTTCATTCTTCAGAAATAAAACACTTTGGGTCGAACAGAATGTTTCCTTTCACTTGAAAAGGAATGTTTTTCCTTTCTTTAAAGCTAAAAGTGTAACTGTGGGTCACACTGAAACCAAATGTGTATTAGATTCAGCTACCAAAATCACTTATTAACACAGCTCTATGGCAGGGTGTTTTTCATGGCAAATTAACAACTGTAGTGTGCCTTAGGACCTTTGAATGAAAGGGATTATAGAACTGGAAGGGATCATTAGGTATATTTAATTTGCCTTTAGTAACATGATGGAGGAAATAATCAGTATATTAAACATACATGAAATATTTTTGGAATGTGTAGTCTGTTGGAAAGGAATGAATAGTTCATGTTATTAGCTGGAAAATGAAGTACATATAATCCACTGTGTGTGGTTGTCATCAAAGCCCTACTAGGAATGCAAGACTAAATGTGCTGTTTTTACTTTCTCTTTCTTTCCTGCTTTTTTTGTGGCTTTGGCAGAACAAAAAAAGACCCGGATAAAATGAGAGAGATTGTTTTGCATAGATCATGATTGCATTTGAGGTGCTGTCTTCAGCATGAAGGCACAATAAGCTTTTTGTTTGTTATTTGCATTAGAGTAGGGCATGGAAGCCTAGGCCGCTCTCAGAACTCCACCTCTAGGCACTCTGTGCTCATGGGGAGGAAGAGTCTCTGCATCTGAAGAGTTTGTGATAAAACAGTTGTGGCAAATGATGATGAGTGAACAGAGCCACAGACGAGGAACCCTGTGTTCACCCTGTACCTGGAACATCATGCCAGTGCTTGCTTTCTGCTCTGCTGCCTCCCCCGATCCTTAATGGATGTGCATCCTTCTTGGACGAGCGTGATGCATGAGACACTAGAAAGTGCACACATACATACCTGTGCTATTTTAACTTTGTTGTTGTGACAGAAATTTAAAAATAAATATATCCCCTTCACCTCCCAAATCTGACCTGGCAAGAACATCCATTTTGAAAAGCTGGTGGCAATGCCATGCAAGGTATTAATCAGCCTTCAATCCATACCCTTTGTAAGAGAAAATGGGATGGTACATGCCTAGTCTTATTTTATTTCAGTATTTTAACAACAGATGCAATGCTGCCTTTGTTATTATCCTTTATTCCTCAGACAGTGTTCCCCCTCCTAATTATTACTTGTCGTCTTCAGTAAGATTGAGAAATGGCATTTTTTCGAGCTCAGGTAAATATCAAAGCAATCTTACTTGTAATGACAGAGCTGCTTTCACTGGGGAGTGAAGTGTAATGAACTAAAAAAGGAATTTAATATGCTTTCCAAATTAAATAATGTATTAATTTCTGCTGAACAGAGGTCCCCAGCCCCCTTGAAAACAGCAGGTCTTGTATAAATACCTGCAAAGTTTGACGGTTTAGCAAGCAGTAGCTGAGAAGCAAAAGGTGGACCAGGGCCATCTCCTTCAGCTCGAAGTTGCCCATCATACCCATGGGTGGCCTTTGCCCAGGGCACCCTCTGAGGACTCTGGGGACACTGGGCTGTGTCCTTTGTTTCTTCCTTGATTTTTTCCCCTTCCCCGCTGGCAGTGGAGCACGTTACTGACCCCACTCCCACTGTGTGAGCTCCAGCTTTGCTCTCTTGCCATCCATCACAACGTGCAGCATTTCCCTCGCTTTTCTTGCTGGAATCAGGATTATATCCCTCCCCACAAAAAATGGCCGGGTTTGAGCTTTTGTGGTAGCAGAGAACTGTTTGAATATACAAATTCTAAAGGTTTGAAAATCAAAGGCAAGCTGAAAACCAGGAGATTTCTCTTTAGTATTTCCTTTAGGCAGATACTCTTTTGTTTCAGGTACGTGTTTATTTAAAAGGAATAGGAGAAGATAAGAAACTCATTCAACTCAGTAGTTCTAACCTCTTGGAGACTTCTTTGGGATTATGCTGAAAAATCAGTGCATTGAATGATTTTTTTTCCCTCTGGCAACATTATTTTTTTCCCCTCTCTGAAACATATTTTTTTATTTCAGAAAAGGAACAAAAAAAAAAAAATCCAAACAATTTTAGGCAGATTTGAGTGATTATTCTCTGAAGCAGAGCTTAAGGACATTAAAAGTGGCATTGCTGAGAGCAAGTGTGGGCACAGAAACCTGTATTCCACCACTCTCTACAGGATAACCATAATTAAGGCATTCTTATCTAGGTAGAGAGAAACAGACTCTCAAAAGTGTTAAGAAATAAAGGAACAGTCCCTGAAACTGAGAAATTTCCAGGCTACTGCTGATACAGCAGAACTGACAGAACTGGCCAGAAATTTGCCATTTAGGAACTACTTAAAAAAAAAAAAATCTAATTTTGTTCATTAAACTCAAATCCATTTCATTTAAATCAATACTTAATGAGTGAAATAATCTTTTTCACTTCAGGAAAAGTGGAAAAAAGCAAGAATCTGTTTCATAGACTTAATTTTTCAGCTGTTCCACTTCTCTGTATATTACTACTATTATTTCAAAACAAACCAGTAGTACTCATAGATATCCTTTTTTTTCGGACCAAAGTGACAAAATATCATTTTTTTTCATTAAAACATAAACAAGAAGCTGTTTCCATCAGAACTCAGAAACAGCTACTCATCATTATTTTCGAAGTAAAAGATTAAGTTCCCCTGCACCATGGTGACGACTCGGGGAGCGCTCACATTCCCGCGTTCTTCCTAGTACCTGGAATCAAGGTCAAAAATAAGAGCAATATGTTAAAAAACATGTTATTTAAGACATTTCCCCCTCCAAACTTTTTTTTTTTTTTTTAAACAGGCTCTTAAAAATATCTCGTCCGGAGAAGGGTATTGAGATGGCTTTTGCCGTGAGGTACTGACCTTTATTTGCCTTTTTTACTCTGCTCTTTGCTCGGTTTTTTCCCCGTTTTTCCGCGGCCCGGGCCCCATCCCGCGGCGGCTCCTGCGGCGGCCCGGGCGGGGCGGTGGCGCCCCCTCGTGGCACGCGGAGGGAGC